>JAWQUT010000077.1:423328-445073 GCA_033807755.1 Ellobium chinense | reverse complement strand
GGGTGCTGCGCCGGAGGAAATGTTTATGGAGAGAAGAAAAAGATGGATGAAATGAGAAAGAGTGAGAGAGAGAGAGAGGGGAAGGGAGAGAAAAGCAGGATGGGTGGGAGGCAGGGGTGCGGAGGGGTTGAATGAACGTTCACTGTTTTTATGTTTAGACCAAGGGCTTGTGACACCCCAAGGGCTCTTTGGTAGAGTTCTCCTGTAGGGCCCTATATGTGCATGAACTGAACATGAAGTTCTTTACAAGAATTATCTCTTTACTTTCTCTCATTATTATTTTAGACTATTATAAATGGGGATCAGGGGTCCCGTGGCCCCGTGGTCCCGTGGTCCCGCGGTCCCGCGGATTCCATTATCTGCCCCGGCCGACGCCACTATACTGCGACGCTGTTACACTTGCCCTATTTAAGCCGATCACCTGATTAACACAGCCAATTACTCTACATCTACACTTCATGTTCGTCATGAACAGCTCTGTATGAGTTTACCTAGTCACTTTAAGGACAACATCTTTTAACACGCATCTTAGTCCAGAGACTAATGATTGTGTTATAATCGGTCTGGGTTTAAATCAGTTAATGAAGACATGAAATTTTCACCAAGGTATTTTTTTAAACGATCGAGCATTAAACCCAGTAGACATGCGCGCACAGATTTTAGCTTTTCTTATTTCTGTTGCACATACCACACTAAATCTCGACAAGAACGACTAGGGAAAGCCACTTCCATGGAGACACCATAATCTATTCAGTTTTCCGAGCCGTAATCTTAAACTTCTGAGTTCGCTACTGGAGCAATAACACAAAATATCAATAAAATATTTATCACCAGTTTTCCAACCCTTCAAACTGAAATAACTTGCACTCTGAGAGCGAATCAAACCATTAAATTTGAACATCACACAAGTTCAAGCAAACATACGCGAACATCTTTCTTGGAGTTATCTCGTTATGCATTGAAAACCTTTCACATCGCCCAGGAGCAACAAAACGTGCCGACTATGGATTAAAAAAGAGAGAAAGAATATAGAGAAAAAAAAAGAGTAAACTAAGATAGACATAGCAACCCTACGGTCACCCATGCTTAACCATCTTCTGTCAGACCGTAAATTCTTCCCACTGTCTACAAAAATAATCAGTACGGCTGTGTATACATACGTATAATGTATGTATTATGTGCGAAGATGAAGGCTCATATCGTTAAGCGAAACACCCCCCGAGTCTTCTTGCTGTCGTAAATACAAGGGGCAGCTCGACAAAAGCATTGCCAACATTCCAGTGGCGTCGGCGGGCGCAGGGCATAAAAAACCACACGTTCATACTAGACTAGACACACCCCGGCACGGCCAAAAACCGCACACGCACATAAACCGCACACGCACATATATAAAGGGGACTTAACGGGTAGACAGATAAATAGTGTAATATATAGATATATATATATATATGTCTGTGGGAGTATGTGTTTGTTTGCTTGTTCACGTGTGTTGGAAAAAAAAGGGGAGGAGGCAAAAAAAAAAGCAATTCTAAAGCAATAATTACGGATCATATTGTTGTATGTAGATATTGAGATTGGCAGCTGCAGCTGCAGCAACTGCGAAGTTAGCAACAACAACTTGACAGTTATGACGAGGATAAAATTTGTAAAAGAAATAAAAGATGAGGTAAAGGAATAGAAAAAAAAACCACCATGAAAACCGGTATTGTGAACTCGAACACAAAAACACCAACATATACCACAACAACAGCAATAAAATCACAACAGCAACAACAACAACCACAAGGTAACTGATGCAATGTTGAAAAGTATGAAGTTCCTACCTGCAGCTGTCACTGAATCCAAGCAAAACCCGCACACCAGACAAGGGTCTCTCTCTCTCTCCGTATGTCTTGATGATAACCTCTCCAGCTATCCCTGGACATGTTCCATACAAAGATCCCTTCTGGCTCCCTTACGTTCCCCTTCTGTCTCCCCGGCGTTACAGCTCGGGAGGTAAAGGAACTAAAAATCTTGATACCAACTCAGTGTAGAATAAAAAGAAAAGCCCAAGTTACGGGTGGCAAAGATCACAGTTGGCGCTGTGACGTCCTACTTGGGGTTTCTCAGTGTTTAAAATCTGCGAATTGAAAGCAGTACAAGTGCCGCATGTCAACGTTATGCAATCGTGTTATATACACAGGTTTTGTGTAAACTTTTGAAAAATGTGGACAGGCAGGTAGGTAGAGAGTGGGAGTGAGGTACTTTTGTCGTGTGGTAAAACACTTTTGAAATGTCTTAAGTGCAAAGAAAACCATATTTAAAAGTTTGACATGGAGAAGAGTATGAGTGGAAGATTATGGCAGCAAAGACCGAAAGGCAGACAGACAGACAGACAGACAGACAGACAGACAGACAGACAGACAGACAGAGAGACAGACAGACAGAGAGAGAGACAGACAGACAGGCAGAGAAGTAGACACGAGCGGGCTGGCAGGCAAACACACAGGTTGACATAAAGATTATCAAACAGGCAGGCAGAAGGAGAGATAGAGACTGATAAACGGACAGACAGAGAGGGAAAAAGAGAGAGAGAAAGAGAGAAAGGGGGGGGGNNNNGGGGGGGGGGGGGAGAGAGAGAGAAAGGAAGCCAGGAAAGCAAGCACACGTGCGTTGACAGTTACTGTACTGATTGACAAAAACATATTCAAAGCTGATAAAGGCATGTTGCACGAGGGCAAAAACAGATGTTACACTTATCACTAAAAATTTAACGAACAAACCAGCAAAGTATAAAAACCAATGAATAAGTAAAACGCTAAGACGCCGTGTGGATCCACTATAATTATCCAGAACGGATAGCGCAGGGAAAGATCGCTAGCTGAAGATCAAATGATTATTTGACTGGCACGCGGTCAAAATCACACACAATATAAGACCGGTGTTAGAAAACACACCTGTTGCATTGGAACATGACTGCATTCCTTACATTCACTAACATTCTCAGTTTGATTCTGAAACTATTCCTAAGGATAAAAAAAAAGTTACACCCACGACTGTATCTAACAAGACGCGACACACAACAGTTTGTACAAGTTTTCGAAGGTTACGAGAATCCCTTTGATAATTTTCGTGAAACGTGTACCACTGTCACATGGGTATGACTGAAAACTTTCATATTTTCTTGGCTGAATCCATAGTGGAAATTACGAGTCGAGTTTTGAGACTGCTGGTGATCGTATTTTAAAGAAACGGGAGTGTTTAACGAGCAAAGCCTGTTTACACCCGAAACATGTTATTACTGTTGTATCTCTCAGTGGTGTCATGAAAAACTTGCTCTTACAAATATTTTCTTAAACTCAGAGCTTTGGAGGTGCCAGTGCAGTAAACCTGTTGTCGTAGTAGAAATACCCTCAACCTCCCCTTCCCCTTTACCCCCCTTCCCTCACCCCACACACACAATGGATATTGTAGAATATCCCTGAAGATAGACTCAGCCTTTAGTATTAATATTATTGTATAATGCGATATTCGTCATTAATGAAGTTCGGAAAGAAAAGAGATCGCGTACATTCTTTTCATTGCCATGCACATAATGACTACGTGCTGAACTATTTTTAACCCGCGCACATTAATTCGGATAGTCTAGTACCATTAGATAATCTCTGGAATTCCAAGCCAAATATTAAAATGTGCATTTGATCTAAAGTGTGGAAAATGCTGTCATACATCAAAACAAACTATCAAAGAACTAGTCTAGTCTGTAGTGAATTCAGCACGCTGTATTTGAGAAGGTCGTTTGTAAAACCTTCGCGTTAAGGGTTCCTGTCAGGTACTCGTATTTCTTTCATCACCATTAATATTTTGGCAATCAAACACCGCAAAGTCAGCATAATTATATCTCATAGACGGAACAGACAAAAATAAAAGCGACACACTTGCAAAACTTGCCAAGTTTTCCTGGAAGACACGATGAATTCCTGTAAAGTCACCAGTCAATCTCAAGTGACTTAAATGGTTTTACAGCTGAAATCTTCATATATATGTTGTGTAATAGCGCGGCAGAATTGTTTATCCAGTCCTTAAATTTCACTTCAGACATGAACAAAAAAAAAAAGACATCCTGAACAAAAAAAAACATCCAACAAACATCGTATTGGATTATTAGATCTGCCTAAGGATGGAAAAGAAAAAAGGGGAAAAAACCGAGCACAAACGGGACATTTACTAATGCCGTTCTCAATATTTGTATTGCCGATCAGATTTGCCGATAACAAGACATCTAAGCCTATTATCTATATTTAGTTGGCAATACAAAGAAAACATGATGTCGTGATTGCGTGAAACCACACAAACACACGCACACGACACGCACACGACACGCACACGACATAATGCGGGCCTTGTTACTTAATATGGATAACTTACCTTTCAGGAACGTTTACTGACCTCCCTCACACCCCNCCCCTTTCTCTTTTTCATTTCTTTCTAGCCGCAGTTAAATGAATGAGCCGGTCATATTGATAGATTAAGAAAGACAGAGAGAGAGAGAGAGAGAGAGAAGAGGCAGACAGAAGAAAGACATACGTAGAGACGACTGAATTGACGGATAAACGGATGGACTAACGGACGGACGGGCACTTGGATGGATGGATGGATGGATGGATGGATGGATGGATGGATGGATGGATGGATGGAGTGTTCTTCATAATCACAAATATACAAAGTTTTAAAGAGTAATCCTCCAAACCATCAGACCCACAGAAGACGGTGCCGCAAAGATCCCAACAAAACCAGAGAAAGATAATGGTGATTCGACCGATGATGGTGATGATGACGACGACGACGACAGGGTGGGATAAAGAAAAAAGGACAAGAAAGTGAAAACGGTATCGCGTTTCTGAAGGTGATAAATCGGAGACGGCAGAAATGCAGATAAAATTGTCCTAAAATTGTATGAATGTCCGACAGAGGAGAGCTGATCATCAAAACTACTTGAAACTTCAGTGATAGACTATCATTTCACAGCCATATATTTTTATCACAGGAGAAATGTTGTGGTCATGGATTGATAACACTACATTTCAAGTTTGAAATTAAACTGATTTCTTTCGTAAAAATTCTTGGTCGTACTTCTTACGCTCTTATTGTGCCGCAAATCATTTTCAGAAGTCCAACAAAACTGCACAAAAGTAGACAATCGAAAGAAATTCTGAAACTGAAAATTAAGAAATCAATATTTTTCTTACACCGGGAAATAATTCTTTTACATGTCTTCAAATTTATAGTAAAGCAAAATAATTTGTTGTTTCGTAAAGTGTCTCCCTGGTCTTACTTTTGTAAAACTTGTGAACTCAGTAGCCGGCTCATAGCACTAGCAAGACAAGTCCAAGTCAATCAGCGTAGAAAAGTCTTGAGCTCCTCAATCGGCCAAGCGCTAGATCTAAGTGTCCCTCATCATGTTCAATGCATTTTTATTGACCTTCTCGACACCATCATCGGCACCATCCCCTTCCCATCCTTCCTCCTACCCGAGAGAAAAAAAACACGAAATACTCCAGCTAAACGGGTGACAAACCGGCCGTGCGCGTGCGTGAGTGAGTGAGTGAGCGAGTGCGTGAGTGAGTGAGTGAGTGCGTGCGTGCGTGCGTGCGTGAGAGCCGGCCAAAGGTGGTGTCGACTCACACCCCATCTCCTATCACACCGCGGACGCGTCTTCCTCCGCACCCGAACCGCTGTCTGCCATCCGTCCGACCGACCGACCGACCACTGTTCGCGCACATGACTCTATCACAGTACAGGACAACCTCACACACTCGAATGCCCGGAGAACCAGTTCAGAATTTCGAGTTTCTGAGATGTTCGAGTTGGTGAGGTGATCAAGCTCCTGATTAGAAAAGAATAACTGATATTATGAAATAACAACAGGGAACCAAAGAGTTATAACGAGTTGGCAACTTTTCATGAATCGTGAGATTTGAGGCAGGGAAGTTGTCTATCTATACGGTCTAAGACCACGTACAGATAACTTTGTCGCTGTTGGCATTTTGTAACAAACTTAACAATATGAACCTTTCTTCAAGTATATTTATACTAAAGAGAGGAGAGACAGAGAGAAAGAGTTATGACAAAGGAGGAAAAAGTGACTGAAAATTAGGATTAAAAATAAGAAGGAGAAATTAAGAGAGAGAGAGAAGAAAAATTAAGACACAGAAAGAGCGAGAGAAAGAGAGAGAGAAGGATATTACACTTACAGAGAAGGTAGGAAAGAGAAAGAGGAGAAAAAAAGACACAGAAATAGAGATAGAAGAAATTTAAAATACAAGAAGAAAGAAAACGAATGAGAAAAAGAAAGAAAAGTTCATGTTGACCTGCTTTAGATAAATGATAACATGACTAAATCCGACCTATTGGGACGTATCAGCATTGACTTTCTTTCAAGCAATAAAATTCTATCTACTTGTAAGTCCACTTATCCAATTTTATCTCCCTCCCAACCCCAACCCCATCTCTTCTCTTGCTTTGCCTAATGTGCATACACTACAAAAAACACTTCAGTTTTATGTTGTCCTTTAAGTGTAAGTGTCCCTAAAATACCACCACAATATGCACGACCAATTATTTAAGTCTAAATGTAGACTGCTTAGGATGGCCTTAACATCTTCTTAACCACAGATGGACACTTCAATCGAATGAATTTCTTGTGTTGTATTTAATTTCCCCTAAAAAAGGTAGCCCCTATTTGGTACCAAACGCTTTTGTGTGAATCAATAGACATCTTTTAACAGCATGTCATTACTTTCCCTTTAAGTATCATCAAAGTACACTCCTAATCCTAAAATACTTTCCTTGATTATTCAGTCACGCTGAGTCTTCTGCGGCGGCAGAAATTTGTCTTTGTATAAAGACTGTGTTGCGAATATTTCTTACATCTGAGCATCGACATTAACTACTTATTAACGAGCCATACTTATTCACAAGGTTCACTACAGGTAAAGAACAGGTGGGAAGAACCAGACATATATGTGAATCTCAGTTATAAATGTAAGGTGTTAGAGAGAGGCAGACAGAGCTTAGACTATCTCAGATTTCATTTAACTGAAAAGCCTCAAGAGGGATTTTAGAGTGAACTATTCAAGCATTACAGCTGTAATTATAGATGATTAAAATGCAATTTATGTATATTCTTGACAGTTTCATCACCATTGTTATCACAGCTATCCAGAATGAGTGTCTAAAGGAACTGTGTCGGTATCTTGTCACCTTGCATGTTGAGGGATAAGTTTGAAAAGTTTTATATCAAAGCGTCGCTCGTGTATAAAGCTGAATATCGCCCATAATCCCGAGAGAGGAGAGAGAAAGAAACAGAAAAGTGGGAGGAACAGATGGGAGAGGGGAGACGAAACGTAGAATACAGACCATGATGCCTCATCCTGTGTCAAAGTGTTTAAATGCATCCATGGGATTGTTACAGTACAGTGGGTCCCATTGCTACAGTACAGTGGGTCCCATTGCTACAGTACAGTGGGTCCCATTGCTACAGCACAGTGGATCCCATCGCTACAGTACAGTGGGTCCCATTGCTACAGTACAATGGTTCCCATTGCTACAGTACAGTGGGTCCCACTGCCCCTGATTTAGAAAGTCATTTCTACAGAGGCCATGAATGCAGGGCCCCGAGAAATTGTACTGCTATATTTGTGGTGACTGCGTCTGTCTTCACTCGATGATGGAAGTAACTGTCTTTCTCACTAGGATGCATGACGGTTGTGGTGATAGTGATGATGATCATAGTGATGGTGCTGATGATGGTGGCGGTCATAGTAATAATGGTAATGGTGATGGTAGCGGTGGTGGTGATGATGATGATGATGATGATGATGATGATTTATTTTATGTTCCCAGAAGAAGGACACTGCTCAGAAAATTTGGAACTTTCATTATATTTTTCATATCCCTCTCTCATAAGAGTTTTTTTTTAATATATTTTTGAAAATGATGATGATGATGGTGGTGATGGTAAAGGGTGACAATAGTCAGTGGCGTATCTCAGTTCCCAACTGGTCGTATTTCGTGCGGGCCGAATCCATAAGCCGGTGTCTCTCTTAACACGAGTCTGTCTTCTATCGCACCCCCTTCCCTTTTTGCGGACCTTTATTTACAGTCCTCGCTCTACTGCTGATCAACATGTGACGGTTGTGTGTACGAAATGATGTTGGTGGTGATGTTGGTGGTGGTGATGGAATAAAATGATGATGACGGTCTTGGCTGTGGTAGTGACGGCTACTAAACCACGTGGACGATGACGATGGTGATGACGATGATTATGATAACGATGTCGCTCTGTCTAAAGTTAAATCTCAGGACACGAAATCTAACCAGGTGTTTCGCTGGCACCCACGCTGCACCAAAACACCGCACCAACAACTGATAACACAAGAATAGCATTAACATTACCATGAACAACAACAATAACGATATCAATAACGACAACAACAACAACAACAACAACAGCAACAGCAACGTCGCTTCCACTAACACCCACCACCATCACATACCACCAACAGCAATCGAAGCCTCTTACCTCAATTAAAACCAGAACAGTTAATAGGATTGCTTAGTTAAAATCCCTCACAAGAACAAGATAGTATCCTCGAGATGGCCCTGGGCCGCACAGCGAACAGCCACTCAGCTACTTTTTATCACAGAAGGAGCCTCAAATTAGCTCGGGCTTCTCTTGTCCACACAACTTCACAGACACGAGCAAATTTTCTCACAATCCACAAGAAATCAGGGCGTTAAAAATCCTCACAGCAGCACTCGGCGAGCCTAAACAAACGGCGGCAGAGTTGAGAACAATGTAACGCTATTCAATAGAATCATGTAAATATAGTGGGAACAATAATTTTATCGCTACGGAACAGAAGCTAATCAGATAAATCGAACATCCGTCGAAATAAAAGATCCTAGTAAAATCGTAAAACTAAACCAAAAATGCAAGCAAAATGAAACCTAAACATGCACATTGAGCAAGAATAAATTAGCATATTTTCACGTCGACCACTAAACATTATGAAAAAGTTATTTCAACACGATAATATTGTTTCGGGTAAGAGTTTTCTTCTTAATACAAATTTTTATTTTCACATAAGAGAAAAGGGGTGGGGGGAATGGGGCGAAATCCTGTTGTGAACAATATTCAAAACTTATCAGTCGAATGTGCAAATGCTTCAAGTCTCTTAAATGTTTCACTATTTGAATAATTTCCCTTGAAAGAAGTTCTTGTTTGACAATATGAAAAAAAAATTAAAAACATGCAGTGCTACAACACTAAGATTTATTTACACACGGAGTCCGCTTGAAAAAAAACTCCTCACAAGAACCAAATAAAACCAAAAGCGAATAACTGGTTGATATCCACATGGAAAAGAAAACCAACTCCATACACCTCTAAAACACACGACTTCCTCGGCTATAACAGCAGGCTCGCTCCTCCTGCCTGACCAACCGCCTGAATAAGTTATTGGCCTCTTAAATAACCTTATATCAAAACGAATAACGAGGACCGCCTCGAACAATTAAAAAACCAAGCGATTTCTATTTTCAGTCTAGTCTTAACCACTTGTCATTTATTTTTCTCTCTCTCTTTTTTTTCCGCGTCTGTTTACCTTTTCTCTGTTTTAAACGTCGCTCTGAGATTTTTTTTTCTTTCAATCATTTAAAGTGTAGATTTTTTTTTCTTTTACTCTGCTCTTGATTGGGAAAAAAAAGGTCTAAGTTTGATCGACTCCTCGCGTGCTTGTCAGTTCTGTACTTCGTTCCTCGTCAGTGTTTGAAAGTATGCGGGAAAGACGGTAGGACGGCCCGGGAAAACTTCTGGGCCTCTGTCTATGAAAAGCCCGCTGTATGTCCCAGCCAAGCTCGACTGGTGTACCGTCGCTATCCCTTACTCTCTCCGCTACTACAAGTTCACCCCTCTATGCATCGGCTACGCTGCTTGTGCCTCGCAAACTTTACATTTTTGTCGTCTGTTCTGACATTTTTTTTCTTCTTCTTCTTCTCTCTCCGTTTTGGCGAGAGGGCCGTGAAGAAGAAGCAAGCGTGGCGAACCGAACCTGAGGTCAACTACACTGTAGGAAAGTACAGGACAGTTCTGTTGTTGCTGGAGTCAACATGTGATGGGGAACAGTTTTTGGAATCGTTGCCGCTTGAACATGGGAGGTGTCAGGGGTGAGGGGTGGGGTAGGAGGCTTTGTTACGAAACGACTACCTTAGCTTTTGATACCAACTACAGCTAAAACTACTATCTTTACTACTACGACTACAATTTACCACCTCCAAAACAACAACAGCTGTTACGACTGTCATCGCCATCACTATTTCAACATCTACTTCTTCATCTATTAATACAACAACTTACCAAAACAACAACAGAGCACAGTAAAAACAACTCTTCTGAGCTGCCTACTAATGTTACTACTGCAACTGCTATTTCTTCCTGTATACTACTACCACTACCACCACTTCTACTACTACTACTATTATTACTACCACTACTATTACTACTTTTTATACTGCTTCCACTACTATCGCTGCTAATACTACTATTATTACTACTACTATTACCACTACATCTATCATTAAAACTACTATTATTAGGCAAACATTACTTATACTACTGTTTCTTTCTCTACTGCTGTTACTATCACTATTACTACCACCACTACTACTACCACTACTAGTATTACTACTACTATCACCAATACTATTATTATTGTGCATACTCTACTACTACTGTTGCTGTCTCTACTACTGTTACACTACAACTATTATTACTATTACTACAACTATTGTTCTTACCGTTGCTGCTACTACCACTCTACTGTTGCTGCGTTTATTACTACTACTACATTATTACTACTGCTGCTGCTACTACTACTACTACTAATACTACTACAATCACCACTACTATTGTTATTACTACTACTACTATTACTTCCACTTCCACTACTACTACTCTATCACCATCATAACTACCATTACTACTGTTGTCCTGTCTATTGCTGCTACACCACCATCACTACTACTATTACTACTACTACTACTATTACTTCCACTTCCACTACTACTACTATCACCATCATAACTATCACTATTACTGTTGTCCTGTCTATTGCTGCTACACCACCATCACTACTACTATTACTACTACTACTACTACCACTGTTACTACTGCCGCCACTACTTCTACTACTACTTCTACAACTACTACTACTACTACTACTACTACTTCTACAACTACTACTACTACTACTACTACTATTACTACAACTACTACTACTACCACTGTTACTACTACTACTATTACTACTTCGACTACTTCTACTACTACTACTCCTACTACTTATTGCTCTGCTGCTACTACTGCCACCACCACCACCACTACTACTACCACCACCACCAGCACCATCACTACCGCAGCCTTTCCCATTTCTTCTACAACAATGACGATAGTGATGATAGTCGTTGCTTTGCTGCCGATTATCTCCCCTCCTTAATTACATCACCAACACAACAAAACTTACTATCTCTACCACTTTTGGCCTCCCCCTCCCCCTGCCGCCACCTCTGCTACCAAGACCACCACTACTGCAACAGCTATTGCATACACTACTGTTACTACTACTACCACTACCACCACCACTACAACCATCATCACTACCAGTGCTCCAGCTTTAATGACAACTATTACTCTGCTATTACTATCACTATTACTATTACTATTACTACTACTACTACTACTACTACTACTACTACTACTACTACTATTGTTACTTCTACTACTATTACTATTACTATTACTACTACTACTATTACTATTACTATTACTACTACTACTACTACTACTATGTTACTTCTACTATTATTACTATAACTATTACTACTACTACTACTACTACTACTACTACTATTATTACTATTACTACTACTACTACTACTACTACAACTACTACTACTACTACTATTACTACTACTGCTACTACTGTTACTATTACTACTACTACTACTAGTATTATTATGACTACTACTACTACTATTACTATTATGATTACTACTACTACTACTACTACTACTATTACTATTACTATTACTATTACTGTTACTACTGCCACTGTTAAATCCTCTTATATCTATCACTATCCATCATCACCAATACAGCCAACTCCGTTTACCGCATCTTCCCGGGAGCATGACACAACTGCCATAAGGAGCTGTAACTATCCGTGTCTAATAAATGTCGCAATAAACCATAAATTGCGGTAAAGCGGGGTAAGCTATATAGTTTGTTTGTTGGTTGGTATGTATTAATTATACTGCCCCTTTTCAGCATTGTTATGGCTATATCAGATACGTGGGTTGGACCTCAGCAGTCGCCGACAAGAATGTCTCTTTCAAACACCGGGAAGAGGACCCGAGCCAAAACATGCCATTTGCAAGATTCGAACCAACGACCGTTCGTATCAAGAGAGACAGATTAGTCCACTGCAGTGAGTACAGATTTCTGTTATATGTGAAATGTTGTGACTAAGCGGAAGCTGTATTTGCAAGGAGTAAACCATAATACAGTCAATTCCGCTTAATCGCAACTCATCGGGAGCATGGAAAAAGTTGCGATTTAAATGAGTTGTGGGAAAATCCTTACTTTTATACAGTATTTGGTTATGTGGAAAATCTTATGAATTAGCGAAGTGCCCCCCCCCCCCCNCCCCCCCCAAAGTCAAGATGGTGATTCCTGCTAAAGACTAAGTAACTGAAAGTTGAAAATCCCCAGGAGAAAATAGTGAAGGTAGATGGAAGAATAAAGTGAGAAGGAAGGAACGAACGAAGGTATGAAGGAAAGAAGGATAAAAAAAGAAGCAAAAAAAAAAGAAAATCCGGCGAGACAGAAATGAAGGAAGGAAGAGGAAGGAACGGAAAGGCAATGAGAATAGAAGATAATCCACACATACAAACTGATAATGAACGTAGGGACATGACCTAAAAGGGGTGGAAAAAACAAAGAATTTTAAAGAAAAGAAAAAAAAAGGAGAGGAATTGTCTAATAGAGGAAAGATTAAAGAATAAAACAAAAGAGAATGAATTGCAGAGAAGTGCTAACAGACAAGAAAAAAAACCTGAAGAAAATAAGAAGTAAACATACAGAATTTTACCAAAAAAGCAAAAAAGAGGGAACAAAAGTGATATACTTACAATAAATAGAACCAAAACATACACAATTGGAAGAAAGAAAGAAAGAAAGAAAGAAAGAAAGAAAGAAAAAGAAAGAAAGAAAAAAGAAAGAAGAAAAGAAAGAGAGAAAAAAAGAAAAAAAAAAAGAAAGAAAGAAAGAAAGAAAAAGAAATTTCCGTTATCACTAGTACGGCCATGCTATCCGAGCTGACAGTTCTCAAGTCGAGGTATCCGTGAAGTAGACGCTGAGTGTTCATGAATGGCAAGACGTGAGGGCCAAGGTGGGTTCCTTCATTTCCCAGCAGCTTTCTTCCCCAATTTCATGGGTTTTTCCCGACTGATTTCAGCTTGATCAATCGCTCTAGGATATTGCTCCATTGAAAGGTTTTGGACCCCGACTCCGTAACAAAAGCCCGCTATACAACCCGCCGGCGCCATAATGGAGTTTGAAAATCCAGGTGAAAAATTAAATTCATGTGCTGCAAAATGTTATGATATTAATTTTCCTCGGTCGATTTGTGTATCGGTTAGTTTAAGCGTTCGCTTGTCTGTCTGTCTGTCTGCTGTTTGTATTTTTATGTGTGGTATCTGTCTTTTAATTCTCTTCCGTTTATCTCAGTCTTTTTCTTCTTCTGTGTTAAGTTTTGGCTCTTTCTTTCTTTCTTTCTTTCTTTCTTGCTTTCTTTCTTTCTTTCTTTCTTTCTTTTGTTTCAATCTTATGTCGTTTTTATCATATTCCCTGTGCATTCCCTTAGAGAACTGTAATGCCAGGGTCAAAATCCTTTCGAGGTATCGTTCACGATGTCCACATTCAATGTCCACTGGATGAAAACACATGTGGTAATACTTCAGCTTATTACAGCTTTTATAAAAACGTTCATATTTCATTCATATCACTGAGAAAAAAAGACACCCTCACAAACCGATACATTAATCACTGGTCAGGCATCAATAAAAACTTGGTCCGGATTAGAATGTCTCAATCGTTATTCAGAATTTCAAGATGCCAGTCATGAATTCGATATCAAAGTCATATTATCTGAACTTGTGACTTCACTGTCATCGGCGAAAAGAAAGCCATAATTGCCTTAGTGGTACCCCCCCCCCCCNGTCCCCCCCCCCCCTTCCCCTCACACTCCCTCCCCAACCTCACCCTATCCCTTTCTCTCACACCAACCTCCGAAAGATTTTTGGACAAAATAATCTCACTTCTCACCACATGTAAGGATTGATTTAGTATGAAATAGATCTTCATTTGGGATTGATTCTGTATAAAACAGGTCTTGATATGGGATTGAGTGTGTATCAAATAGCTCTTGATTTAGGATTGATTTTGTATAAAATATTGACTTAGTATAAGATAGGTGTGAAAATGGATTAATTTCATGTAGGTCTGCTGAGCTGGGCGATATGAACCACATTGAAGACTGTTAATAATGCTACACATCTACGCGCAAATTTATACGAAAAACAGTTTAAAATGAACATTTTTTAAACTCTTTCCACTTAAAAACTCGGATTGCTGACTTATCAGTTACGGCCTCATGTGAACAGTATCGATACTGCAGTAGTCTATATCGACGCACACGGTTATACGAACAACAGTTGAAAACAAATATTTTTAGAATCGTATTTTCCATTTAACGACAGACTGACATTTTAATGAAGATTTAGACATTTCCTCTGGTGTTGAGCTCAAATTAATAAAACAACGGATTGTTAAAGGCGGGGACATGGAAAGTATGCTGGTGGAAATAAGATAGATGACGTTGTGAGGTGGCGTCATATTGCTGTGCCAGTGTGCCGCCATTTTCCTCGCATGTGCCGCGCACTTTGCTCTGCGAGAATGATAGACAATCACACTTTCTAGCCCTAGACCCGTGAATTATACAATACATTAAGAATTCAGTAATCAACCCGCCCACACGGTAAACTATCTTTCATGGGCTGGGAAACGGGACAATGAGGGGGAAAAAAACGCATTTGTTTAGAGATTATGAACAACAGATTGAAGAGTGATATATTGTAATATGTTCTTTCTTGCTATTTATCTCTCAGGTGACGATAATGGAGTGAATTTAGTGTTGTTAATCTAGAAGGCCATGTTGGGTCGTTGTCATTGCAGACAACTCTCCGTCATAATAAAATGCAGTGCAATGCATTGCAGTAGAAGCTTGAATATGAGTATGCCCCAGGCGCATAGTTATGTTATGCTTATTACTGAGGGATACTTACTATTTGAATAATGAAATCAGAATAAAATAATCCACGTAGGTCAAATTCAGACATTAAATAGGTATACGCATTAAATGAGTACTTTATATCGAGGTTCAGCTGAGTTCATCTATTTGAGTGGGTGTTATACTCCAAGGGCCATGCTCTCTTTACGCCCGGCAAAGACGAAACAGAAGTAGACTCCAAAATGATAGAATATAGTCTATCGGCTAGAGAAGCTGACAAACAGACGAATTTCCACACTTCTAAGACAAGGGCGAAAGTATAAACTGTCATTATTCAGTGTTTAGATCTATTTCCTTTATGATTTTCCAGAAAATAGAGTTCTCTCTACGTGTATTAACCATATTGAAACATTGTGACATCATTACTTTCTTGTGAGAAATTATCTGTGTGGGTTGTGAGGTGGGCGAGAGAAGAGAAATTTCAGGGTCTGACCAAACATTTGGGCATTCATTGATTTGTCTCTTTTTTTAACCTTCGGATTTTGCATTCTGTATTTTGTTATTTCTTGTTAGGAACAAAAATATTTTTTAGGGGAATTCCGTCTTATAACCTATCAAAGCTAATAGGCTGAAGGAACGATATAATGAAGTTCAGTAAGAATGTGCTAAAAGGTTCGTGGGGAAAGAGATCTATATCCGCTAATCTCATTTTATCTATTTCAAATGAGTCTCTTAAAGTCCTACTAGCAGTTTTATCAAAACAGAAACAGCAAATTATTCTGTAGGTGGACGATTTATCTCATTATAACCCGGCGGCAAGGCATATATTATTCTCTAATCATTACCGTTAAGGAAGAGGAATGTGAGCCCAGTCTGATAATTTTTTAAGCTGCTACATGGATCTAATTATTATCTAGAGAAGTGTGTCACCAGGGATTTTACCAAATTACTGTGAAAGATGAATTTTGACAAGAAAGACCGAAAAAAAACTAACGCTGGAAAATTTCAGGTCCCTACCAAGGATCGAACCTAGGATCTCTCAGCATGCGTTTGAACGTGCTACCACTACACCACAGGGACACAACAACTTCACAATAATTTAATTCTTAAATACTTACTGCCTGAATATTATTCTGTAACTTTCATTTGTGAGCCTAGTGTTCACCCGTGACCCTTACACACGTCCAAACTGGTCACATGATCAAAACGCAAGGCCAAGCTAAGTAATCGGTGAGTGAACATTGAGTAACCATGACGGTCAAAACATTGTGCGCCTGGCGTGAAAAACACTGTATTAAGCTGTATCAAGATTAATTTAGAGAGCTACATTTCCTTTGCTTGTAAACAGTACGGTTTCTTACAAAGTCAAGTCTGATTTCCGCTTAATCTAAACTAACTTGCTTTCCCATTACGTTTAAATATCTTTGTCCCCTAATGACAAGACGCTCTAATCGAAGAACAATTCTGATTTGCACCGTGGTAATCGATGAGGTAGAGTGTGGGACAAGGGTCGAACGAATAAAAATCACATTTACTTCTGACGGAAATTAAAATTCAGTACTGGCCTATCTCAGTCCGGTCTACAACAGAGAACACTAAACTAATGTGACATACTGCTTTATGACATTTACTGCAGTGGAACACAGGAGCACATTTTGCTTGTGTTATTACATAAGTTTAGATTTCCCCCACTAGTTCTATACAGGTGACTTTTTTGTTTAATGACATTTCGCTTAAAGACAAAACTCACTACTGTTTTGGGGGAAGGGGGTGGTATTCACAAAGACAAAATGCACCCATCTAGCAAAAGGTGACCCCTAATTAACACTGCCTTGCTGAAGATGGTTTCACAGGTGGAGTTACGCTGAAAGACAAAGCTCAGGTGATCTTTCGTTTTCACCCTGAGCAATCGACACGTCAGCAAGCTCAATCACAATGTTAACCCAGAATCACAGACTCGCTTCATCATGTTTTAAAACTACAAACTATTGTAATTGTCTGTCCCTAACAGGGCAGTGTCAAGTCGGTACCTCGCTGCGACAACCGGCGTAGCTTTCACAGACGTAACACAACACAGACATACCAACCGGGCTTCCAACTTCTACTCAGCAATCAAGGCGGTCTCGAAAGCAATTAATTTAAAGGGAGCGCGATTTGTCACGGAGCGAAACATTAGGAATTTCAACGATGGAGATGCATTGTGGCGCCTTTGTTGTACACGGGCCGGAGCAAAATTCCTGCATATCAACATTTGGAAGGCCCCGGGTCAAAGCTCTCAGTTTCAGCGAACTGACAATGACTGTGGCGGTATCCTGTTCCTAACTGCCAGGACATTAAAACGGATCAAAGCCAAAATAATCGAAAAAAAAAACAAAACATAAGGTATTGCGAAGTGAGGAAGTTGTATCCGTTATCAGTGAATGTTAATGAGGTGATTAGGAGAAATGGAAGCAGCCACAGAGGAATATCAGGAAAGAATGATATGGAAAACAGTTTTGTAATGATAATGAACTTAAAACATCCGGGTTACTCAATTCATAATGCTGCAAGCAAGAACGGAGAATCGTGTTTTAAAAGTACGACATGATGTTGATCAATCACGTGAGCGACATTCTCCGTTAAGGGACATTTTCTATATTTTTATTAAAATTTGTACTTGGTAGTCTGGTGTTTCTGACACGAGACAAAACTTAGAAAACTATATCAATGTCCTGGAACCTTCAGGTATGAAGATGCCAATAGCACCTGGCATAAAAATATGCTATTTTAAATAGTTCCTATAAAATCAGAATATTGGCCATGGGGAAGGGGGAAAGGGGTTGGATTTTAATTTCAAAGGCTTAGATAGGTGCAAATATATGTGTAGACTCAGAATAGGTGAGGTTTAGTCACTCAAGTATAAAATTTGTGATTGTTGCTAGGTGGGTAAGGTTACCCTATTTACTGAGTGAAAAGGCCTAAAATATTAGGGTGTCTGCTTCACTGCCTAAGTTCTCAATATTTAACTGGTTCAGGTGCATTTTTCTTTGTGTCGAAATTTGGAGGAAGAGCTAAACAACATATTTGGAAAGTATTTTGAAACGGCACCCCAGGATAAGTTAATGAGAGGTGTAAAACCTAATATAGCCAACAGTGAAAAATACATTGGCATCTTCATACCTGAAGAGTAAGCCTGCTAGCAGCATCTTGACGATGAGATTGAATGTATAATGGACGGTGACACCGAGACAGCCGCCATGGAATGAGGTGGGAACCAGATTAAAATATCTCATCTCAGTGACACTGACAGTCAAAACTTTACGACGTCCATCCTCCAACATCCTAGCAATAGCAGCATTCAATGTATTGTAAGAGGTCATAGAAGGAACCCGTTTAAATAGGATGAAAAAAATAACTCACACACACACACACACACACCCACACACACACCCACACACACACACACACACACACACACACACACACACACACACACACACACACACACACACATACACATGTTGTCTGAAGAACTTGAGGAGGTATTACCTGATTCGGACAAGTGACCATTCAAATTGTTGGCTGTCCTGTAATCAATATAGATCCTAAAGCATCAGATGAATACAGTGAACGCACTGAACACTGATGAAACAGGATTCTCAACAACAATAAACAAAAGTAATACAATCCATCTAAAATTAAAAAGATCTTTGTTTACAGACTTCAAAAATAAGTCTTTATCACAATTCACTTTATGGCACTGTATGCATACATATAAGTACAACAAGACCTCATTTGAGACAAGGCATTGCAAAACCTCACGATAGCATAATCGACCATTTTATTTACATCTTGGCATTATATTTTCGATCTGATGTAATTTGAATGATCTTTGCAACGGTACTGAAAGATACGAATATTAGCGTGTTATGATGTCACTAGAACATGATGATACACAGTGAGTCATGATATACAAGTACCAGCAACTGAATTTCTGAAGACCACATAATGACACGACGTGTAAACTCACTCTCAGTGTGATCATGAAAGTAATTTAAGACTATCTACGAAAGAGATCAACACTGATTTTATACATGGTGACCTGTTTGATCTTTACTGACAGGATACGTCTTCATGTGTGGTCTACATTAAAATTAAGACCAGCATCACATAACTTCAACGTCCATTCATAACGAAATAGCATTTTCATTTTTTTAAAAATAGACTATATATATTAAATAAAAACATTCTTTTTGTCCTCTTTTTATTCAAAAGATCTCAGTTTACCAGCGACAAAAATGGCTGAAAATAATTATTGTATCTTAAGAACACAAGCCTGTGTACCGTTTCGAAGAAGAACTAAAAGTGAAGACAGTCTATGTAAACACATTTATTTACAGTTTTATTTCCTGACGTTATAATTTGGTTAGGTTAGCCGACTGCCATCATACCGTCGCATCCTTTTCCAACATCCAGTCTCATCTCGGTCTGTTTGCTTCATAAAATGCCTTCTTTCTTTGAAAACTTTTGGGAAATAAACAACAGGAAACTGGGTTCCGTCATACCGCTATGCCAGGGTCAAAATGTGAGGTTACAATTTCCAGCTATTAGAGAGATTTACACCCTTTAAAACTGCAGTTCACAGCTTAGACACGGTCGGCTATCAGAAACTCTTTGAAACCTGACTCGGAATTATGCAGGCATTTAAAAAAAAGAATCCAAGAGCAGCTACTCCCACACATTTGGACTTTGTCTGTGGGGGTTAAAGCACTTGATTTATTTTAGAAGATTGTATTGGGTGGGGTCTAGGAGCGAGAGAAAGTTGATCTTGGCGGAGTTGTTAAGAAAATGTGATGAAATGTGCATTCATTACAGAGGCTGTGCGGTTTTTATAGGTGTCCAAGCATTCCCACAACCATTCCTGCTATGCATACCGGCCCTGATGCAGGAGCGGTTTCTAAAAAGGCGAAGGGGCTCGGGAGGAATAAGGTGACCTAGTGCCACTCCACTCCCGTAAAACAGAGGTGAAGAGTGTGAAAAGTGGGTGGTGGAGGGGCCATCAAGGCTGCTCTGACGATCTTGAGTCACGTGATGTAGTGTTGATTTTACAGCCTAGTGTTTGAAGGGAGTTGCTCGTCTCTTCAATAAAGGAAAACAAGCATGACATGGGATTTCACCAACTGGAATTCCAAACGACCAGTTCAGTTCATCATGGAGAGTTCGTGAGTAATATGGACTTTCGTACGAGGGTCTCGGGACCAGACATTGCGACCTGCAGGCGAGCTGTTTGAGGACATGACGTCATCTCAGTTGCTAATTGTCGTATGTTTATGTGATCTAATTTTGGAACTCTTTCTGGCATCAGGTGAAGAGTAGAGTTAGGGTAGGGAGAAAGCTTACAGGGGGGGAGAGAACTCCTGAACAGTGTTAAGAACTCTCGTACGGTGTAACTAGATTAAGGTGAAAAGTAAAATTTGGGATGGGAACTAGGTTAGAGGCGACAAAAGAATCCCTGGATATTGTTGAAGGATTCTCCTAGGGTGTGCTTAGTTTAGGCTTATGAGCAAAGTTAGGTTTAAGAGCAAAGTTAGAAGAGAAAGATAATCCGTGGATACAGTTCACACACTCTTCCAAACCGTGTGCCTAGATTAAGGTTAAAAACAGAGTTAAAGTTAAGAGCGAAGTTAAGGAAGAGAGAGACAGTTCCTAAATAAGAATCAGGGACACCCGCAAGGTGTGTCCAGGTTAAGATTACAAGCTGAGTTAGGGTTAAGAGCGACGTTAACTAAGAGAGAGATATCCCCTAAATAATGGTTAGGAACTCTCTGAAGGGTATACCTAGATTAGGCTTATAAGCAAAGTCAGGATTAAGATCGAGGTTAATCTAGAAAGAGTGTCCCTGTTTATTACTCAAACACTGTCTCATTGTGTGCCTTGATAAAAGCAGTAGAGAGAGAGAGAGTCCCTACATAATGATCAGAGTCTCTCTCAAGGATGTTTTTTTTCTTCCCTAGTCTTGTCCTAACTACATTTTGGGAGAGTCCCAGCATTACATGAAATGGACTTCGCACGAGTTCGTAAACTGAGACAGCCATACTCTCTAGGTCGTCAAGTCCTCATAGAATTTTTACGCAAAAAAAAACCAACTTCCTGAAACAAAAAAGACATTGCGGTCAACTTCATCCCACTTCATTCACATACCTTCATTCACGCTCCTCCATCCCCAGCTCATCTCCTGTACTGCCGTTGTTATGCTCCACCCAATCTATTAGGAGTTGAACTATGACTGTCTGACAATCAGAGCTTCAGCCATTTTGGCTGGCAAAGGTCCTGCCAGTGTTAAAAGTGACGAGGGGTGGAAAGGTCAGACGAGGATG
>JAWQUT010000077.1:370828-418328 GCA_033807755.1 Ellobium chinense | reverse complement strand
GTATAAATGAGGCTGTGAATATTGTGTCACAACGGAGTACTTGTATATATGAAAAAGAAAGTTTGTGTTTTGGGGGGTTTTTTGGACATCGCTAAAAATGTATATTCATATATTTGTATGGTATATTACGATACGTTGTTTATTAAGACTAAAGCAGTACGACTCGTCAAGAAAAAAGCTGGGCAACAAATGCGATATTTTTGTTTTTCAATAAGAAAGGTCAGGACTCAAAATTCCTACTTCCAAACTGTCAGAACTAAATGGTTGTAACTGAAAATCACACAGCAATCCCACTGTTCGGTTTGTACTGCAAAAGACATTGACGCAGGATGGTTTGATTAATTTCATCCCAAAGAACATTTACTTACGGTAAGAATAACAAGAAATTCAAAAAGGTAATCAGTTTTTTGCCTCTCCTCAAAAGTGACCACTTTAAGATACGATGGTTGTGTTTCTTATCCTCGGTAGGAATATGTAAAGTGGGCAACTGCAGTAAAAGACAATCTTATGGACCATGACCATCACCTATCAGCACCACTAAGGGCATAGCGTGAGGTCACGTCACCCGGACAGCTGCAGCAATAAGATAAATGGTATAGTCACCTTAAACAGACAATTGCAGCTATACCACCTAGCGTTTGGTCACTTTAGATGGACAACTACAGCAAAAGGACATAGTGTGATGTCACTTTAAAAGAACAGCTGCGACTGAAGGGTATGGCACCTATGATCATTTTTAATGAACAGCCGCAGCAAAAGAAAACATTGTGTGTTCAAATTTGATGGACAGGAATAGCAATAGGACAAAGGATCATGTTAAATGAACGACAGCAGTGTAGGATACAGAGTGTGGTCACACAACATCTGCAGCAATTGGAATAGTGTGTGGTCATGGTAAATGGACATCTGCAGCAATGGCTATAGCGTGTGGTCACGTTAAATGGACAGCTGCGTAATAGCATAAAGCGTGTGGTCACGTTGAATAGACAGCTGCGTTAAAGCATACTGCGTAATAGCATAAAGCGCGTGGTCACGTTAAGTAGACAGCTGCATAAAAGCATAAAGCGTGTGGTCACGTTAAATGGACAGCTGCAACAAAGGAATAGTATATAAATAAACATATAAGATAGAAGGACGGCTGCAGCGGCTATTGTATTGGACATAGCGTAAGAAGATGTATTAGTGGATAGATGCAGGTAAAGAGCTAACTGTTCCGTAATTAGCTCAGAGAAAAGGGAGTCTTCCCGAAGGTACAAAGTTGGTACAAAGCTTTGTAGGAGACGCCCAGAAAGCTAACTTACGTATGGAAACACGCAGTGACACTTTTCTCCTGCTCGCGCTCCCAGCGTAAGATGTTTATAAAACTACCCAGGATTCGGCCGACGTGACTTGTTAAATTAAATTAAAATTTCCCCAACACCGCCGTTTTTGGAAGCTCTGACGTCATGCGCCGCATGTCCACATTAAAATTTAATCGTAGAACTGGCGATTCGCAAATCCCCCAGACTAGCTAAAAGATTTGTAGAGTTGACACACGGTTTAAAAAGATGTAGTGGAGGTGAGAATGTTCATAGGTTTGGCGAGAAAAGAAAACGAAGTTCACTGAAAAGCAATATAAAAAAACGGAGACAGCTGTAAAATCAAGGTTACTATCTTTCTATTTTTGAAGACCTAAACGAATTGTAAATACAACATTAGAGCAATGAAATGAGCCTTTGGGTTTTTTTTTACACGCCGACTCAAGTTTCAGCTGTAGAGGTATTTTTTGAAGACATCTGGTTTACATTCCGAGGATGTCTTCAATCTTTGACGACATTAAAAGGGAATATGAAGAAAAAAAATAAAATAAAAGTAACAAAACAAAGCCAGCTCTTATTTCAAGATGGAGGTACCACCCAGATGTTAGCTAGGAAAACTAGATTTTAATAGCTTTTTGATAATTTGAAAGTGCAAACCTCTTAGGCTATGAATAGACGACAACACCCGCGTTTAGTATTTTAATGAAATTTTATAGTTCCCGCCCCATTTTCCTTTCACAATTTTTAAAAAGTTTGTCTAATGCACTGGATGATCTGTTTGATTTTTCTTCTTTCCCAGCCGTGGACCCCTCTCTCCCTAACTCTAAGTGGAATGAAACGCCAGTGCAGACCAGAGATAGTCTACCCCTTTAAGATATTCAAATTGAGCTATTTTTGCAGGTGTTCGTGTTTGGGTCAAATATCTTGAAAAGAACGCACACAAGGTTAGAAAGGTCCCATACAAATGACAAACGATACTATGTTCTGCTTTTTCAAAAAGAAAACTCCACTGACTAACATACTGTTACTGTTAGGGAGAAAATAAGTAACGCGTATTGCCACAAGTCATGAAGATAGTTAGAAAGACCTCTTTCATTGTAAAAGAAAAAAAAGTACAAAAAAACAGGCCACCTGTGCTACAATATTTTAGTGATCTCGATGAAAGACATGACGCATTTTTAACTGAAATAGACCCCTGATACCGTTTAAAGAAGACTTCACAATAATGTTTTAAAGAAAAGAACTTTAACGCTGTCAGAGGCCAATGATCTTAAGATCGATATTTTGGAGGGCTGTTGGGTTGCGCCGTAATCGATTACAATAGTGGGAACTCTTCATACCAAAACTCTCAATACTGGTAGTCGCTATGTCAGGTCTGTTATCGATATTTGTATTTGATGTAAAATTGCTCTCCTACTATATTTTTTATTGCCAACTGCATTTACTTCAACTGTTTACTTTCGCCAGTTTTAGGCTCTTGACCGCCACTAATTAGCATGCGATGCTCACTGATGCTTAGTATAAATTTACCCTCATTTTTGTTTTCAATTTTATTCATTTTATTTATCGTCATATTTTTTTTTCCGAGGTTAACTTCCGAAACTGGAATATTCGCATATTAAGAACAGTCTTAATCTGAACCCGCTTTTATTACAAAATAGATTCATTTGTTTGTGGGATGTCANTTTTCTGTAGCGCGCGATTATAGGCCTAAGTCTAGAAAACCATTTGCTTTTTAACAGTAGCACAACCATGTAGACAACTAATTTGTGCGAGTACATTACGTAGTGCTGTATGACCGAGTGCGTGATTATCGATCGATATTTTACCCTTGGGCACCCTCCCGACATCCCCCTTAATCAGTCAGTAGATCTACATACCCTTACCCTTACCTACCTACAAACCCCTGCCTTCTCAGGCACTAACTTATTTGTTTCACTCCCGTTCACTGTGATTTTGCACGAGCAGAAGAACGGCGAAGGCAAATTTGCAGATATGACGAGCTTAGTCTGTTCGAATTAAAGAAAACCCACGAGGATACCTTTACTATAAGCAAAAAAGAAAAAAAACCTCTGTAACTTTACTTCCCGTCCATTTAAGAGAAATTCGATTAATCCGAGTTTGAATTAGGTGGTCTCGACTGTATGTATTAATCATACATGTATCCCTAAAAAAGAAAAATCGGAACCAAAAACACGGTACTCGGTATCCGAGTTGTTAAGTGCGCTCCACTTTATATCATCAGGTCTTGAGTCCATGTTTAGTGCACCAGAATCCAGGAAACATTTTAAAGCCAATAGTATACAAGACAAACACCCCTTTTTACAAATGGGCAGGCAGGCAACGCACCAGCGGCGAAAGAATACCTAGCGCACCGAAAGGCATCATAGACGAATGCATTAGACTCCGTGCAAAAGTTAGGACGATTGGCGAATCGGGCGGATTGAAAAGATCTATCGGAGATTGTATTTCGTTGCTATACACATTCTTATTTTTGAAAAAGGGTAAAAAAAAATAAAGAGGACTGATGAGTATAGTTACCTTTTGTGTATTTTTCTACGAATTCAGGTGAAAACCGCATGTCTCAAGAAATCTGTGACACAAATTTGGCTAAAGCGTTTTATTAATATAGATTATTACAACAATATTTAAAGATTCAAAATTTATCAAAGGTCTTGATTCCTCAAAGACTCCCCTCAGTGCTACTATAAAATTATGATTTATTCTAATGTAAACAATAAAACCTGCCGACTGAGTGGATCGATGTAAATGTTACGATACTGAATATCGGCCCGGTAAGCAGCACTATATTTTCCGATATCGTTGCAATGCCACGTAATCGAAATCGACCTTTGGCGATACTGGAGTTCTAGGTACTCGTGTCAGTAGATATTTGAAAATGTCGATTCTATCAGCACTCCAGTACACTGGGATAGAGATAACTTACTAGATTATGCTAGACTAGGCCTGTCTCTTTATTTGTAGAGTGAAGTAAGTGTTGTGGTGTAACAATATACATGTAACCTACTAAGAGGTGTTACCCCGTTTACACTTGAAGTATTTCGACTGGATTCATTGCATAGATGTAACTCTGTTGTAACTCCCTTCGGAGTTGCCTCCCTTAGATGTTTCAAGATGGTGGTTTTTTTATTGGTAAGACTTAAACGAGGACAATGTAGGGTTTTAACCGCCTTGTTCCTTCTCCTTCTTTTCTCTCTGTCTATCTGTCTCACTTTTTTCTTCTCTTTTTTCTATCTTTCTGTCTTTTCCTTGCTGTCTCTCTTTTTTTCGTTATTTCTCTCCCTCTTTCTTTCTCTCTCTCTCTCTCTCTCTCTCTCTCTCTCTCTCTCTCTCTCTCTCGTTTTCTTTTTCTCTCTTTTCGTAATTTTCCCGCTTTTCACAGTTTCCTACATTCATTTCAGCTCTTTTTTAGTCTTTCTATTATTTTCTCTCAATCTCTCATGCCTGGTTTGTTTTTATACACTTCTTTATATCACCCCCCCCCCCCCNCCCCCTTCTACTCTTCCTCTTACTTTTGCCGCCGGGCTGGTCGAGAAATAGAGCGCTCGTCTCTTGGCGTAAAGGATTCGGGGTTTTAACCCGCTGGCAGCGGATATCTCCTTGGCCATTTTTCGCGGACTTTCAAAGATGTTAAAGTCATTGCTGAGCTGAAAAGGAATATTACAATTTAACTCAATACCACACTTCTTTCTTTCACATTCCTGAACTTTTCGTCATTTTCTGAATTCCTTTCATCTTTCTTACTTAGTCTTTCTTTCTCATTCTCTTGTTTTCGACAGACTTATTATAGTGTAAACTTCTTTCACTTTTACTGTCTTTATTGACATATGTCTGCATCCCATCAACTTTTCGTCCTTTTCAGCTGCGTTGGCCAAAAGTGTCAAATCGGTGGCCCACAGGCTAAATGATGACCAGCCATTGATTTAAATCAAGGCTCCCTAATTGATGTATGGTGAACAGTATTTTGAATGTAATGCATGAATTTAATTCATAAATGAGACACTTTACAACACGGTTAGGTGAGAGCTCGGCTCTGAATAACGTACTGGTCTCTGTCACAGTCACTAAATGAAGGTCTTCATGGCAAAACGCATTATACACCATTCGGGGGTTGTGGCAAAACAGACCAGATACAAAGCATATTTTTATGTGAAAGGCGAAATTTAAGTCCTAAATAATGAAGATCAAATGTCCTCCTTCTATGGCATGTATACTAAATACTCATATTGCTACTTGAAGTATGTAGAATAAGCTAAAAATTCATATTGGTGGATAACGCGTTTTGCCATGAAACCCTTCAAATTATCAAGTAAGTGTCTCATCTATGAATTAAATTCATGCATTACATTCAGAATACTGTACACCATACATCATTTCGGTGAGCGCTCGGCTCTGAATAACGCACTGGTCTCTGTCACAGTCACTCGATTATCAAGTAAGATATGTTAGAATTGTTACGTGCATTGCGCAGCCATGAGAATCCCATTCGTAGAATGGGGAACTAATCTAATAATTAAAGATGTACTCCTGTTTCAAAATATGGCCCTCACAAGGTGGCCAAAAAGCAAACCTGACTCCCAAACTGAAAATCTTGGACTTCCCTGGGCTAGACCTTATCTCTAAATTCATTTCCCAGCAATTTACCTTCCTGCCAGGCTTCCAACATCTCCCCAGAGCCATCACAAAATGGTACTTATCGAGGACAGTCATATTCTGGAGGTACATACCCTTTATCTACGACAGTGGATCTCCAATCTGTTTTTGTATCTTTCTTATCCATGTGCCAAGTCCTGAACTGTAACTGATATGATGCTATATTTATGTTGTGTGGGGGAGGATGAAAATATGGCCGAAGATGGTGTCTAGCGAGAATGAAGATTACATATGAATGAGAAATTGTATTACTGATAAACTAGTCTGTAGCGGAAAAATTTGGTGTGGGTACCTTCACAGTTGATATTAGTCATGCATAATGTATAAACTATGTGCCAGGCTGGGCCATTCTCAGTGCCATGTTTGGGCCATTTCCCGCCGCCTGCTAGCTCTCACGGGGAGTAACTCTGGCAGTGACGGATGGCCCCAGGGCGGGAAGATGGACCGGATGTCAAACAAGTCATTGATTTCCATGTTGTGTCATTTGTCTTCTTGTCTTGGGGGGTCGGTACCATGTAATCATTCCACTAGTTTAACGCTGTTCCTTTTCAGTGACTTGAAACGTCATCCAGTCTAGCATCACTCTTAGTTTTGACCCGTCAAAGACATACACAAAAAATGTACTATTCTGTGCTCTATCAGATTTCCAGCCAGACAGCAGCTCATGAAAATGCATCTCCACCTTAAGATATTTTTGGTTCATGAGCCAGTCTCTGTCTGGTATCGTCTTTCTCCAATAGCTGATATTTGGGTTGATAATGAAGTTCTTTTGAACGTCATCGGCCAAGCTCGTCCCACGCTCAAAGGATCATGACTGTTTACGTCATTGCTGGGGTCAAGTGTGTTCGGTCACAGGTTAGAGGTCAGAGTGCACAGTGGAGTGAAACAATGGTTAACTCATTCTTATTCACAATCGTCGCACGTCACCTCTATCGGTGTACACTTAAGTCCCATCGAGACACCGNCCCGCCCCCTCCCCCCCCCTGCCCCATGACACCACCCTTTTCGTTGGAGGAGTCCCAGTTATACCAGAGGGATATTTACTGTTATTGTAAATTAATTTGACAAAAGGTAGACAGGCAGTGCGACAGATTTCATTGAGCCTGTGCCAGCCTGGCCCCATGTATGTGTATTTTGAAGTTATTATACTATACCATTGTAGTAAAAGGTGAAACTGTTAACCTCTCTTATACTCGTTCATTGTAGGAGAAATCAGTCTTTGTGCAACAATGCCTTGGGCATGCTAGGCTAGAAATCATCGGCGGCTAACAGTTTGTCCCCCAACCCATTTCTCTACCACCATCAAAGAAAAGGGCATCGTTGCAAAAGCAAAAAAAAAAAAAAAATTACGTTACTGATGTTAATGCTGCAAGCAAATAAAATACATTTAACAAAAGAACGTCATGGCCTACCATACAATGGGTATTGTCTTACAACTATGTCACAGTCTGTATATCAAGTTGCAAAGTCTGTATCAATACCGCCCTTAGACTAGAGCCCTTTGTCCTGTCATATTATTATTCATGGTCTCACGGTATCGTAGGCGGGCGACACCGATGCTGAAGAATGTTGCTCGGTCCGATGACATCGATATGACAGATTCATTTCTTAAGTAAGATTTGATGGCGCACTTGAGAGAGATCACTGGGAGTAGCACACCACTGTTACATTCCACGTCACAACAGGCACAGCATCTACAGGTCTACGTTGTTGATAAACGCTTGTACTTTCCAGCCATTCATTTGCCTTTACTGGTAGCTCTGAGTCTAAAGACTGAAAAAGTCGGTGATATAATGTGTGTGTGGGGGNNGGGGGGGGGGGTGTAGGAGAGAAGTGGGAGGGGAAAAGAGAGAGCCACAGTGAGCCACACGAAAAGCATTTAAGAAAATCAGGAACTATTGAGAACCATCGGTCAGACAGAAGAGCTGCTCGAAATTAAGAAAAAAAATATCAAGAAATGTTGAGAACCATTGGTTGAAGAGACTAGCCCTTGGAAAAGTAAAACAAAACCAACATTAGTTGTTGGGGACAATGGGTCAGAAGGAACAGCCGTCCAAAAAGTGAAAATAAATCAAGATTTTTGGGAACCATTTGTTGAAGAGAAGATCCGCTCGAAAAGCACAAAAACAAAAAAAAAATCAAGAACTATTTAACTGGGATCCATCTGCCGACCGACCCTATAGCTGTCCTGCAGAAAAGGAGGACAGAGGAGAGATAGAACAACGGATGTGTTGTTCCTCTGACGTTGCCAGTCCCATTCCCCCGACAACATGATAAGGAAGTATTCTGGAATCCACAGATGTTCCAGGGCAGGTGATTTGCTCCTGCGCCGAATCCCTTCAGAGAAGTGGGCGGAGCTTAGATGTTAATTAGAAAATATGGAATTCCTTTCCGTACACCGGAAGTGTGAGCTCGGTGATGATGACGACCATAATCTACGGTTTCAAATTTGTTAGTGGAACTTTTTTCAACGGCTTTGTTTCGGAGGAGGATGTGGCAAAAATCTTAGTGCCACTTGTGCTTTTAAATGGGGATACCATCCTCTTCTTATACCAGCAAAGACATAAGTATAACAAACACCACTCGCAGGTCAGCCATATTTGGGTGCAATCATTAGTTAGAGACGTTCTCTTCCAAAGCGTAGATTCCATTTCTTATTACCGCGGTGTCGACGGGACCGCCCTCAGAAAAAAAAGGGTTGCGGTGACAGGAATTATTCACATCAAGGCTTCGTTTGATTGGTACCAGCGAGTGCAGCAAAGAGGCGGTTCTTCAGATCTGTGGGCGGTTCTTCGGAGATTCTAAGCAACGGAAGTCTGAATCTCAAAGTAAGCAAAGATGGCTGCAACTGATGGGGAATAGAGCTAGAATGTGTTTGCTTTACATATATCTTTATCTCATTGATCATCATACATATCACCGTTGATTCTTGCTACATCATCCTCCGACATAAGAACATTGATAACAAAGTTCCACTAACAAATCTGAACCACAGATGGTGGCCACCATTTCGCCGAGCTCCCACTTCTGATGTACTGCAAAAGATTTCAAATGTTTAACTAACTTGCTACTATCACACAGCAGCCAATAACCTTCTCCCACAACTTAACTCGCTCGGACACGTCGTCATAGAAGAGACAAGAGCAGATTCTCAAGCCAGGTAATGAAGTGAAAGACATAGGGAAAGCGTGAGAAAGAGAAGCTGGCCGAAGAGGACGTGAGAAGACACAGTCGCGAAAGATCTGAATAAAAATGAACATCGAGGAACAGAAGCCGAGACGTTAGCGGAAGACGGTAGCTTAGGGAGAAAGAGGACGGCCTAGTGTGTCACTACGCAAGTGGAATTCAGGTAATATAAATGGTAGCTCTGTTCAGTGATTTATAAAGGAATGATACATCTATCAGCGATGACATCAATTGAGAAAATAATTCGACAAGTGGAAACAGACATTTTGTCAAAACTGGTTATTCTCCAGAAATGGCTGCTCTGCATTAAGTCCTCTCCCGACGCATTCTACAAATTTTTCGGCTCATGGGGCACGTGAAGTATTCCACTGAAAAAAAAAATAGGCCACGGGCTTGAAGAATGAAAAAGTAGTTGGACGTTCAAAGTCAAGCATCTGTTTGCTCCAGGGACCATTTTGTTTCTATGAATGCTGGCTGAGAAGACCAGTTCCCTTCTCGCACATTATTATATGGAGTGTAACAGTATCTGAAGAACTTTAGCTACGCCCGGCATGTTCTGTGTATAGGGGACCCCCCACTTTGGGCCTTTTATCGTTCTTGTCACGAGGCCTTTACGACGCTGAAAAATCGCTTATTAAATGCTTGGGGCCTGTCGGTGCAAGAGCGAATCAGCCTTATATGGAATGCGCTATAATTCCTCTAAGCTGCTAAACATCAAAAAGCATTAGAGCACACGAGAGAGGATAGCTAAGCTATCTTACAGGGCGCATATAATATGATCAGCGGCAGGAGTTAATAAACATGGATACATTTCATTAGCGGGGAGTTTTATAATCCTCATGCACGAATTACAGCGGGTCTTGGATCATAATCGAGTCCATCAGATCCAGATGATGTTCACGTGCAGCGTTCAAAGAAATGTTCATGATTGCTCTCTCAGATAGACTGTTTGGGCCCCCACCACAGAATTTTTAAAAAATCTACAGATGCACCAATAACTAATTCTCAGATTTCGCGAAACGCTATTCTTGACAGGAGACTTATATTCTCAAAACGCAGTGATTTGCCATAGTAATACGCATTCACCAAGCATGACAGCCTTAAAAAAACAGTGTGGTTCACATGGAAACTCAGGGGGTCTCTGTCAGTTAAGGATTAGTGCTTTTGTAGATCTTTTATTGTGTGGTTCTCACTAAGAAGTTTGCACGCTGACGCCTTCGTTGTTTTATGTTGTGGTCGTTTGTCCTTATTGTCGTTTTCATTCGATCAACAGCTTTTCAGCGTCTAATGCAATGTACGCTTGTATCTGCTCGTCATGACGCTGAGCTTGTGTACTCTGTTGACACTTTTAAGATGCTGGGCTTTGTGCAGTGAGAAGGCTCTACCTTCGCATTAATAGGATACTCGGATTGCCCAATGGCTTAACTTCAAGCTTTGTTGTTTCACTTTACAAGCTGTGTCACGGGAAAGAGATTTAGAGGGCACCTTTGGTTAATGTGTCAACCTGCAGAATGATCTGAGAGAGAACATGAGAGTTATAGACCTGTGTCATTGCAGTTATTTTGTATAATCTAAAGCATTTCTGATGATGCGTTATTGCCTGGCTTTCTCCTACATTTTTGCCTCGATTTGTATCATAAAATTTTCAGTAAAGTTGGAGTGTGATGTCTCAGAGCATTTTTGACATGACGACCGTTTTGTCCGTGAAATGTACACAAGATCTATCATACTCCGTATCATGGCTGTTTTCCGTCCATAAAATATTGTTGTTAAGACCGTGAAAACATGAACTATAAAACTGAAGTTTATAGCTATTTCATCAGCTTAAGCCATTTTTCAAAGAGCGTCGACAGTAGCAAATCATTTTTTGCTCTAAAAATTGCCCTACATTCACACTAGGCATTCGGAAATAGACACTAAGCACTAGATACTAGACATTGGGTGAGGTGACTTGGCACAACTTGTCTATGTTATCCAAACTCTTCCCCTCATGGTTGCCACAGCTAGACCAAAGTTTGACATCCCTCCCTGAAAACGGACATGAAAAGAACATTTCTTCCTTTCCTCCCTTGCTCACTCATTCGTATACACACAAATCTTCAAATCAAGTATGCAGTGGTGAGTAGATATATAAAGAAACGTTTAGGAATGAAGATCTCTAGTGACTTTTTGAAATAATATGTCGTGACTCAGCAGCTAAGAACAGCACCTCTACGGTTTCATTGGACACGGCTTCTATACATAAGAAAAAAATAACCATTTCATTTGTCATGGGAGTATATCAAAGGGGAAAAAAATTCCGGTGCGTCAAACTGAACGCTGGAAAGAAGATGCAGAACCTCGAGGTGTGTAACTTTCATTTGCCCACTCAAATTGTGTAATGGGCTTTTTATAATGTGCTTTCAGCAGACAACAACTTGCATTGCAGGGCTCACCGGGTAAGCTTGTATCACACATCTCAAGCACTGACCCTCCTCAAGATGCCGTCTGTTCCACTGGGCTGATCAACGAACTTATCACTATCTTCAGTCAAAAGTGTGGAAATGAAATTGACATCCGGGAAAAGACAGTCGCGGTTGACTTAACCGAGGAAGGTATTCTGACATAATATCCTTTTCCACATCCGTTTGCAGCTTTCCTCAGGACTTGTTCAAGTCATGCACTATATTCATATCCTTGTACAGAAGTGCATGCGATGATGCTAAAACACGCCATTCCTTGTCATGTCAGGGATACGTTGATGTAGACATGAAACACACACACACACAAAATAAAAAAATAAAAAACAACAGCACTAGATGAAGGTCTTGTGCAATCTAGTCTCTTCAAGGACCGCATGGCCCCTGTTCTTCCCGTCTGTGTAGAATTGTTAAAAAAGTTGACAAACTTCACCTGTCAAAAATGGGCGTGGTCTCTGAAGTAAACAGGGGGAGTCCGAGATTAAAAGTTTATTTACCAAACAAAATGAGGCGTTTTCATCATTCAGATCCTACTTTGACAAAGTGGATAAGCTCTTTACAAACTTTTGACACTAGACTAAGAACTGTCCTGTCATTCATGCTATGAAATTTAGTCTAGTACAGAAGCCCTTGTTGTAATGTTTTGCCTGTTCCCAGGATCCACTGTGTCTAGTAAAATATATAATTATGTTCATTTTGGTGCATGGTTGTACAAGCACCTGTAGATTGCAGATTTTTTGTTAAATTTGAAACAATCTAGTACCCGGATGTACAATCATGATTCCTTTATTATGTTTTACCTTGTCCTTAAAGCACGTCTCAAAATGTGTGTGTGTTGTGTGAGTGTGTCTATGTGTGTGTGTGTGTGTGTGTGTGTGTGTGTGTGTGTGTGTGTGTCCCTGTGTTTTGATCATACAGTCTACTCAGCTTAATCCCAATCCAGATAATTGCAACTTCCGGATAATAACAATATCACAACATTTTCCACATAACAAAATTCCACAATGGTGTATAAAAGTCACTGGATAATCGCAACTTCATTTAATCGCAAATATTTCATGCTTCCGGGATGATGCGACTAAGCGGATTTGACTGTATAACTGACCCTTACCTGGGAGAGAAAGAACGGGGTGGGAGGGTCAAACGAACTGCTTAGTACTAGGAATAACACAAACTGAGAACCCTTGATATGGAGCTCTACTGAGGACCTATAGTCTACTATTACAGCATATTTGGGGAGGAGGGGAGGGGGGGGTGGGAAGATTGTTTGGGATGCGATGTCTTGAGCAAGATGTTGTTGTTTTTGTCGTGATGGTGGTGGTAGTAGTGGTGGTGGTGGTGGTGGTGCTATCTGGTCGGGGAAGAAGGGGTCATATCAGGCAAGGTTATCTCAATTTGAAATGTTGATGTAGACAACTAGTGTAAGCCTTCACTTACACTGTACAGTATAATAATGTTAAATTTTGCTTCCTGTACTGCAGGGCTACAGGGTGTCTGAAATGCAAAGAAGCCACCGTTCAATGAGGATACTGTTCTTTAATTTTTATTGACTGTTCTTGATTAGTCGGCTCCAAAGAAGTTCATCAAAGTTTACGCAAAATAGTGTGATTGCACTGTCAAATCTCGTAAGGGTCACTCACTGTCCAGAATTTTTCGGAGATTGCTTTCGAAGAGGAACATCTTAACTCCTAACTTGGTTCCCAATTTTTATCAGTCCAGTTTTGAGCTTGTGGTAATACACACGCCTGACACACTTTAATTTTTATAGTTATATGACTTTAATGGTACCAGGAAAAAATTTATTTGGACACCTTATTTGGGCCTTTTTTTTTTCTTTTGTAGCAGATTTTTACATTCTGGCCTTGGCTGGCAGGGCTCAAGAATGTGGGGAGTTTATATATAAGCGGATGAATAAGGTTATACACAGTGTGATTTGGTCTCTTGGTAGGTACCAAAAAAAACTCAAGGCTCCACGTACGTCCGTGTCAAATATCCTCTTTAAATATTTCAGACAATCATTAGGGGGGAGGCTGGGGAGGGGAGGAGCATTTCAGGACGTTTAGTGTTGGAAAGGCAACCAGTGATAACTCCTGTAAAGATATAGCCTAACTTCCTGGTCATTTTGTTTTCATCATCCGGGTCATAAAGTCCTTCTGTATCAATCTGATGATACAATCCAATACAAGTAGACGCTTTCAGAATCCATCAAACTGACTCCATGCAATTCTTCCTGAAGAAAGTTAGCGCCATATTTAGTTACAATGTCTTTCACTTGTCCAAAAAAGTACACCCACGAATTCACTTTATAATATTAGTCAGAATTTCTTTCCTCATAACATAACAAAACGCTCCCCCGGACGATAAACAATCTTTTTCAGAATCGCAGAAAAAGGTGCTGGCAGCAGACAATTGGAACCTGACTATTTTAAGCAAGCTGCATCCGTTCCCAGGGCGAGAGAAAAGAATGCTGATTATTAAAACGGTTTTATTTTGATAAAATGAAAAGACTGCGATGCCTCCATCACCAGACAATGGCCGCGGGTGTCTTGTCTATCGGGAGGGCTCCGCACTCCCTCGGCGTGAACTTTCTCCGTGCGGATAGGCTGCACGATAAGGTAAACATCCCATCATCTCGGGGTGGGAAATTCAACTTTTCCTGGCCGTCACTCAGTGGCATCGTAATCCCAGAGCTATATTTATGTGACATACACCATCATCCGCTTAAGCTTACACTCTGTTATCTTTTTTTGTTAACGCTTCTTAGAGGAGATAAGAATTTTTTTTAAGTCGAAACGAGACAAATCCTAATGTTATGGTATTATTCTATTGTGTATAATAATGTAGACAGTAGACAGAGGACAGTAGACAATAGGCAGTAGACAGTAGACTAGACAGAGAACAGTAGACAGAAAACAGTAGACAGTAGATAGAAGACAGTAGACATAAGAGAGAGGACAGTAGACAGAGGACAGCAGACAGTAGATAATAGTAGACAGTAGACAGTAGACAGAGAACCGTAAAAGACAGAGGACAGTAGACTGTAGATAGTAGACAGAGAACTGTAGACAGTGGACAGTAGATAGTAGACACACCCATGTTTTTATGGCCGTGTTTTACTGTTCTTCAGAACTTCTAGTGCGGTGACAAGAACATCAAGAACATTCCAGCGAGCTGTACATGACTAAAGCCAAGCCACCTATATGAATCTCTTGAGAAGACACTTAAGAAGAAGAAAATCGTTGGTGCCAGTCTGGGAATTGTGTGAGATGGATTCTAGCGGGGTCATTTCAAGGTCAAAGGCAATTTTTTTATTTCTGATTTTGATCTGTGGTTGGAAATCAGTCGGGATTGCTCAAACTTTCAGAGAAAAAAAATCCCTCGTTAATATAACAAATGAGCAGAAATGTGACTCCCATAAATTTTCGTTTCAATTTATTTGTACGTGTGCTTATGGGACGCTACACCTTAAAACGCTGCTTTTCAGTTGGTGTCATGTTCAGTAAACTTTAAAGGGCTGCAGGAGCCTAATTGGTTAAAAAAAAAATTGGACCATCACAGTCGATAGTAGCATATGTAATATGGAATCACACTGCAAAAGTGGTGAAATTCAGGCTTGAATTTGTAAAAAAATAATTGTTACAGGCAGTGTTTTCCAATGGCTTCAGCTGATTTCATTTGTGCGGGCCTTTGATCTGCAAAAGCAGGCCCATTTTTTAACCCCTTTTCATGTAATTTAAAATTGTGAAAACTCTAAATGAAGGATCCCCACTGTAAACAGTATATAATTTGAGCACAGTGGTGGTACCAGACCTGCAGACTAGTCTTGGCCATCTCGGAACGTTCCTGAGGTTTGAGAATAATTTTTTATTGAATGGTTCAAAGAGGCTTTTACAATTTGGCTCCTGCAACCAAAACCTGTTCCAATCCTTACCGTCGCCAGCACACTTCAACAATCTTGCTTTGCCTAGAAAACGAGAAGGATTATTTTTTCTTTATGTTAATAGTACTAGTAGGCCTATACTTTACAAAGCCTTGCCTGGAGTTATCTCGTTTTGCAGTCAGAAATCGTTAATACTCTTATTTGTTTGTCAGTAACATGTCAAACAATTTAAGACATGGCTATCTTGTCAATCTTCTCCACACAACTTGGACACCCGTATCTTGCACGTTTGTTCTGGTTTTCACTTAAGAATGACCAGAATGCGCCTCCACACACCATCTCGACGCCTTGCCAATGTTTCAAAACAAAAGCCGATAACTCCGTAACTCCGTGGAATTACTGAAATCTGTTTACGTCCTCGGAAAATGAATCACGTCACCTTCCTATGTCTAAATTTATTTTATACTATCAGCTGCTTAAATTATCTCCTGTCTAACTCATACGATGCCACAAGCCACACCCGAGTAATTATAGAATGTCTGTTTATGTTTATGTCCTGAATGTTGATTTTTTTTTTTTTCGACGAATCTTCAGTTTGGATTAAAAATATTAAAGAACGTTCAGAACTAGCTACATTGCCTTTTGACCCTGAAAGCATCATGCATTATATTTAACATTTTGACGACTCATCACCTCAAAGGGATGTTATCCTAGCTATCATTTGTACTCGTTCTAAAATTAGCACTGGCCGCCCAGCATGCATAGCAGACAGGCACACACACGCCTACACCCTTTAGATATTTATAATTGTGTAAGCCAGACGGCGCACGTCTTTATCTCGTATTTATGTGGGAAAAATACTGGCCCCCATTCATGAGTGGAAGAAAATGTTTTAAGTTGTCCGAGTGCACGCCGAGGTCTCTATTGCTCGCATTCTTTCTGGGTGAGAATTTTATGAGGGTCAAGGGTCAGGTGTGAAAATTTAAATTCCGACAAAAGCACTGTTCTTCTGAAGTGTAGTGTGGTCTGGGGTGGGGTGAGATGAAGTCGGGTTAAAATGACTCACATGGTGACGAAAGATGAATCTTTTTGTACATGTCGTGTACAGTGTTATCAGGTTATGCTTGTATCTACTCCTTCCAACAGAGCTGTTTCACAATGGGTTTGCAGCTCTAGGCCCCACCCAAGTTCCCGAATCTATGAGATTTACGGAATTTCCAAAAGGAAAGAAAGAAAGGAAGGAGAAAATAGATAAATAGAAAGATAGAAGAACAGATAGACGGGCAGATAAGAAAGAAAGAAAACAAGGAAGAGAAAAAAATAGATAAACAAAAGAAAGAAAGAAAGAAAGAAAGAAAGAAAGAAAGAAAGAAAGAAAGAAAGAAAGGAAGAAAGAATTATTACGATTTGGAGACCAGTTCAAGGTACGCTCTTCAACGCCTGAACATTCCGTTAACATAGGGAATATTTTCCAGCTATCTGTTCCATATAAGAGTTGGGCTTTCTCCTGTATATTTTGATGGACTTTGTACTGTATGTTTTTATGGACTTTGTACTGTATGTTTTTATGCCAGCATTGTGAACACAGAAGGATTGGACATGTGGGCGAACGAATGCAAGAACAACTCACAATGACAATGCATAATTTAATGAACCAGGACATTGACGGAGAATATTGTGAGACACTACAAACTCAAGTGCTAAATATCGAGGAATGCGATTGGCTGCTGTGATCTGAAACATGGGCTTTTATTGGCGGATACATCTCCTGCTTCTAAGTTGAATAAGTACACGACTTCCAAAAGACAGTCTGGATATCAAAACGGATGTATCGAGAAATAATTATATTTGACCACTGCAAATTCCAAACTTGAAAGTTGATTTCATTAGCTGCCTCCTATCTCTTTCTTGCCCGTTAAAATTTATGTTCTCTTTTTCAACCTTTTCGTAATCTCATCTCCCCCCCCCCCCCCCCCNTTTTTTTTTTTTTTTTGCACGCAAGTTTTGATGCCTTTGTGGATCATGTCCTATTTCTGTGATCACAGTTCGTGTGCGTTTTACGTCATCATTTTTAACTGACTTACCGGGAAGACCACGACTCAGACAGGGGCTTTCCGCTGGTGTCTCCAAATCATAGCCAATCATTAACCTGCTTAGTGCGTTCCCAGCAGGCACTAGTGAAATAACATCCGGGTCAACACAAAACATCGTGCCGTGAAATCTCGCAACGTGACGACACGTTTGATTTTAGTGACTATTTGATAGCTTCTACCGCTGCTCAAAGCTGTCGTTGGGACGGTTTTTGCAGAGTTAATGAACCGTGAAATCGTGCGACCCACGACAAAATGCTCCCGGCAACAACATGGAGGTCGCTGTGTCAGGAAAAACCAGTAACTCCCAGCGTGAGGTGGGACTTCCCGTGAGTGGTCAGGGATGCCACGAGTGTGACACTCATTATGGCCAGTATGGTCAGTCACGCCAGGGGAAAACGGCGTTGTTTCCTCAGCGCTATGAGAGCATGGAGATTTACTATAATGATACGATTGAGAACAAAATCGATCGATTTTTGAAGAGCCGTAACTTAGTTTTTTGAACGTCTTTTCACTTGAAATGTCATTGGCAGGTTCCTTTTGAGAGTGAAGATGTTCCTTTTATATTTCAAGGCTCAAAACAGTGTCTCAGTTTTTTTGTTGTTTTGTTGTTTTTTTTTAAATTGTTTACTTCGTCATCAGCGATACACTCTTTCTTATTTTCAAACTCTCCGATCAGCAGTTTCAAGTCTCCCAAAAAAGAACGTGACGATTTCAGACCCATTCATAGCTTTGTTTCTTTCCAATAGTCCGTGTTTTGTAGATGTGTTTCGATAAACAGTGTGACAGAAACAGTCGTCAGCAGAAAGAGAATAGCAGAATAAATGGATGGTCGAAAGATATAAAGATCCACGCAAAGAAAAGAAAACTGTTGCATTGTATAGTTGTCCACAATTCTAATTATTTCAGTACAGGAACTGGAATAAAGGAGAAATATTGCAAAAATTAAAAAAAAAAGGTTCGAAAAGATTGAATAAACATCATTAAGTCAATGAAAATTTAGAATCTATCTCGTAATAAAAAACAATCGAGTAATTATTTTCCTGTAATGATAATAATAATAAAGAGAATTTTTTTTATAGCGCCTCACCCCCCGAAAAGCTCGAGGCGCTTTACATCGCATACATTTCTTTTAAACACCAGCCATATTACAAGCATAAACATACACACTCGCACATACTTATTGCATAATATAGACGTACATTTCAAAAATCTTTTTGATACAGCAAGCATTCCAAGCACGGACTGCAGTAGCTACTCTGACAAATACTTTACAAATAGATGCGTTTTAACTGGCATTTGAATTATTCAAAACTGGAAGAATTTCTAATATTTTCTGGCAGTGAATTCCAAATAAGAGGCCCAGGATAAATGTAATTGTAACTCTTGTTTGTAACTCTGTTACTCCTGTAACTCTCTTTGTCCCTTTTGCGGCCATAATGACGATATACAATTCCCAGCTCTCCTTCTAGTTCAAGTTCTTCCCATAAAATGTCTAATTTTGATATGATTACTGCAATATTTGTTAGAGAATAAAACAAGCCTGGGTGATTCAGAAATATGTACTCGTACATGGATTTCTGTGGGTAAGCTCAGACTGAATACTATTTGTAGCAGTAATTTTACACAGGTTTGTGGCTTGGCCATGATGTCTAAAGGACTGATACTGTTTATCGCGATAATGGTGAAATGGAGATTATGGACATTATAATTTTTATACCTCATTTCCCCGGCTATTGTTACAGTGTTAAATTGTGCGTGAAGTAAGGCGAGAAATTGAAATTTGATGGAGGTATAAAAAAGTTGAGGTCTGTAGTACCTTATAGTACACAGCCAGTCTTGGGGAAATAAATGTATGGTTGGCTTCACTTGGCCCACTAACCCTCTCCACATCCCTAATAGACTTTTCTACAGTCGGCGATTGTTTCATTGTTATGCGTTCTAGCGATCTGTGGGGCAGTCCATCGATCCAATGGATGAATGAATATTGGCTTGATGCGTTGAGAAGCAATCAAGTCTTAGCAGGAGAGCAGGGACGTCGTTAGGAAGGATGAGGGGCGTTATGTGGGGTCTCCCTCGAGTTTAGGTATGTCTCTCTCTCTCTCNCCTAACCACTCTTCTCCAGGCCTCTCTCTCTTTCTTTCTCTCTCTCTCTCTCTCTCTCTCTCTCTCTCTCTCTCTCTCTCTCTCTCTCTTGTAGTTCTTGAAACCCAGTGATTGTTTGAGCCAACACTCTCATGGAAAGCACTGGGTGATAAGGACAACAACAACAACATGAAAATGACACAATTTATCCGCGTCGTATTTTCTGAAACTCCTAGTATAAAGTCTACTCACCGAAATCAACAGCACAAAGACAAGACAAAAAACTTACTGTAAACACACCACATCACGCCAACACCGTCCGGGGCAAAAAATGACAATCAGCAGATTCCAGTATGACACTGTATCAAACCAAAGAATAACACGTGACAAGTAATATTAAGCAGTGGGTTCATCGAGCGATTTGGAATGAACGAAACTTGAGATAGATTGTAAAACAGACTTCAAAATTGTTTGGGGGTGGGATCCAAGCTGGCTCTCCACGCCCATACCAAGGATGGATTCCATACCAATCAAGCGTGGCTAAATCACATCATCAGAATGTTAGGGGAAAACCCAAGGAAAGCAACTTAACAGCGTTTCGGGAAAAACCCAAGACCCAATACATAACGGGTTCATTATCCGCAAATTGTGCAACTTACTGAATTGAACAGAAGCAGAACAAGATAAAATTTCCACATCTTTAAAATAATTTTACGAACTTACCTGGAATCCTGCAATGCTGAATGCACACCAAAAAACAAGAAAAATGAAAATGGGAAAATCAAAGTTATACACCCCGAGGTTCTGTACCTTTTTTTCAGTATGTAGGGTAAGGCCTATGATATGCTTCCCCATGACACCCCCACATGGTAGCCGGAAATGGCGTCCGTTCTCTGGAAAGCTAAACACGCTGCTCTCATTTGCTGGACCACAACATACTAAAAATTCAACAAGATCTGTAGAAATCTCGAATCCCAAACATTTCCATATACTTCTACGGAACAATATGCTGTAGATGATATTATTAAAATGAATGATTGAGGGAGAAAGTTATCTCCATGGAGATAGAAATTCTTTTGTCTGCTCAACTACACTAGCGACAGTCAGGAAACAAGGGAGAACAGTATGAAAACACCAAATTAAAGATGGGATAACCACAACTTGATTCTGTTTTTAAAATACTCGAGCAGTTTAACATATTTTAGAAGACAGTTTCGAATGCCATACGCTTATCTACAATAATATTATGTTGACTGTGTTATGAGATTACTGAAATTATTCTTAAGAGAAACTGAGAAATTTTATAGACATGTAGAGTCTTTATGATGGGACATTTTGGTTAAAGAATTTCTTGAACTACTGAATATAGTCTAGACTACATTTATATTCTTCAAATAAATATGCATTTTTTAAAAAGGAGGTTTGGTTATAGACTCTCTTGAAACAAGTTCCCGTAATTTCTGACTAAAACTTAAAGAGCGAGAAATTTTCATCTTCGAGTAGCGACGCCAGCAAGTCCGTTTTGTGCCTCCAATATTCTGTTAGGTTTGTTGCAAACATCACCTTTACGGTTGAAGTTACAAATACTATTCGCCTGGGCGGTAACGCAAAGCAATCGCGATTCTACGTTGAATGACGTGGTCACGCGAGTCTGCGCAAATACTTCATGGAAGGGGTGGGGAAGGGGACAATGGATACTATTCATAGCCACGAAATTTCGTCCCGCGATATATAGGATATGCATAAACAAACATAAATTATGAGGTTTGGTCAAGGATAAAAAGTCAATGGGCACACCACCACCCATTTCACAGATCGACGAATACTGCGCACATTTGGTCCACGCCCATAACAAGTACCGTTAACTTTTTGACACTTCTTATGAGTGTATGTAAAATTTATGTCGCCATACGAGTGTCTGTCAGTGAGTTCGGGTTACCTTTAAAATTTGAAAGTGTAGGTTCGAAAGGGCCATAACCACTTTCTGGCACTCAAAAGAGCTGAAAAAGTCCCCTCCACCCTTCTCCCTCTCCNCTTCCCCCCCCCCCCCCCCCCCCCCCCCCCTCACTCACCTCTCAAACCAAATTCAGTCTTTCCATCAGTAAAGGAACAAGCTTCACTTTTCTAACTTCTCACATCCTAAATATAAAAGCCGTAATATAATAAAGACTATTTGTTATTTGTTATTTGTTATTTGTTATTTGTTTCCGGAAACAACATCATGGCACTCCGGACAATTCCACAGGTGTTCCGTTCCCTGGTTGAGGACCAGCCAAAAGTTGTTCTCTCGCTCTCCCTGTTCTTACCTGGTTGTGAACCCTTCTTGAGATTCCTACAGTTTTGCAACTTTTACCTTCTTCTATGGAACCAGCCATTTCCCAGTATTGTTTTTAGAAGATGATGTTCTGTCCATTCTTTTTCTTTCTCCTCCCCCCCTCCCCCTCCCCCAAGTCTCCTTTCAAACGGTGTCCATGTTTGGTCCTTTCAGCATTCACTTCTGTTATTAAAGTGACGTATTTTATATCAAGTTGGTAATAACTCATAACTTAGCCATGACAAGCCTGCTCGCCTTCTCAGGACATGGCGTCACAACACAGCCTCCAAGTTGAAGCACTCCGCTTATCTTTAAAAAAAGCCATTTAATTTTCGAAGGTGGAAGGGGAGGGAGTTAAAATACACTACAAAACTACAAACAGATTTCGTTGCAAACATAACGCCAGTTGAAAGTAAACTTTTGTCAGCCAGAGATATTGACAGATAAAGTGAATTTTCGAGCCAACATGACGTCACAAAGCCCTGACCTTGAACTGCCCAGAGCCGAGAAGAAAAATCCTCTCCGAAGTATTGTTGGCAAATTGGACTGTACCTTATTTCGGAAGTCCTCACTGACGAAGCTTCTGTTAAAAGCAGAGTCGATTATGCGATATGAAAAGGAGTGCTAAGAACAGCTTGAATATCATGTTTATATTTTTATTTAATCATGCTTTGAAATTTCGTAAACCAGAAACAAGATTTCCATAATGGATAATTAACCAGTATTATAACAGCTTATGGCTGCTTTTCTCCTGCAAGCGATAGGCGGTCGCATTATTGGGAGATGGCGTCGCAACCGCACCCGATCAGTGAATAGTTTCTTACGTTATCACAAAAGGGATTTGATTCTTGTTATGTAGACAAACATTGTGTCTTCGGTACCCTGGAGTAGCTTGCACTTTCCTGAACTCATAAATCAAGCTTAGTGCCTGGTCAAATCTCTGAAACACTTCAAATATGCCATTGTGATCTCTTTTCTTCTGTGAAAACAAATTGTGAAAGTAATCAGATGAGATGTAATCCTCGTGTCTGCACTCGAATGTCATAATTCCGTATCTAATTCCTTTAAGAAAAGGGATAATCAACTTTCATAATATAGTTAATACAGTTTGATAAGACTCTCTGTAGCTTATATCAAAGGTTTTGTATGTTTTAACAACTTCGCACAAACACTCGGTGTTTTCTAAGTGGCATTCACTAAAAATCGGAAATCGAAACCTGTTTAGTTTCATCGTTTTTGCTTAATCACAAACATCGACTTATTTTATCCCATAATTGAAATCTGACATTAAAAGAATAAAGCAACAAACAACCACTTAATAGCGCCTTCTTTTATTAGCAGACGTTTCTCATTCTCTGAGAAGGTGCGACTCAGAACACTCACTTGTTTTCACTGGACTTTTCTTGCCCACAACAATACGTGTAAGTCTCTGCGACGCGTTTCTATAGGGCAACACTGTTCTCAACCACAAGAGATCCCTGCTGTTTCCCGTATGGCTTTGTAACAAGATATGCCATAACATTATTTATCAGATTTTTTTTAGGCAGTCGATCTAAATGATTGATCACCTTTCCATATGAGCTAATGAATAACGGCCTATACTAGATACACGCACTTTGTGAGTTTACGTTTTTCTCTAGGCTTTTAATTACTTTAATTATGTTGGGTAGATAGTCTAGCCAAGGGGTGCCCAAACTTGCTAGAAGGCTGCCCAGTTCTACACTTAACCTTTCTGGAAGCGCTAAAAACGCTTTCTACATAGTCTAAACTCTTGTTTCCTGGAAACTATACATGGCTAAAATAGGTCAGTACCGCCCATTTCTTAGATTAACTTTACAGGTCTAGTTTACAGTAACGACGCTTGGTTAGCTGTAACTGAACGGGTTACAGACTTCTAATTGGCTGAAAATAAGATGCTGTTACATGCGTTAGGAAGACAGTAAAAAATCTGTCCTTTGGACAGATTGTGGAGAATGGGCCCTAGATTTGTGAACCTACCTGCGAATTATTTTACATTCTCTCCTGATTTTGTAAATTAAACCTGAAGTTTGGGTCATTAGCTTCGGTTTCGGTGTGGCCTTCTGTGCGGAGCACTTGTCGTTAAGGAAACTGGTTAGCTTGTTTACACCTTTCGATGTATCAGTTCGCAGCTCGAAAACGAACTGCAAGATCTATATTTTGAACATCATTTTTAATAAGCTCATTGAATTCTGCAAATAATTAAAGAAGACCTAGAGATTGTGGAATTTCTTGCAAGTGACAGTTGAGAAAACAGTTTATTGGCTCAAAGAGGGAAATTGGATTAGGCTTCTGTAACTTATAAAATTTGGGACTGTAAGCCAGCGAAAGTGCCTTGGCGCGCGCGTGCGCATGTGTGTGAGTGCGTGTGTGAGTAAATTTGGTGAGTAGATAGGAGGGTAGCTTACTTTTGTGTGAATACTATCAGTACAGTAGTTCATATTGATCACATGTTTTTATGCCGTGCATCAACTAAGATAAATATTTGTAATGTCACTGCCGAGGGCAATTGTGTAAAGATTTCATCGGGGAAGCTAGACTATCACCGTCGATGAGAAAATAACTTAATAATTGACCCCGGCGCAAATAACCTGCTGTGCAGGTAGACTAGGCACTACATCTTTGTCTTCGGTGAAAATCTCAAACTGTATGTCGCCGAGATTACTTTTACAAGGGAGAGGGCAAATGGTTTGTTTTATAACTATCAACTAGGAATCAAATCAATTGAAACACATGACAGAACAATTCTATTGATGTTTTTGATCAAAATATAAACTGAAGTTACCAAGACGGACTTAAATGGTTGTGCAACCAGGCAGTGTGAAGGACTGAATAAATGCTTATTCAGGGCACATAGATCTAGATCTATTAGAAGATATTTATCCGGAGTCAGTTTTTTTAAACTTGCTTCAGACAACTTGTCAAGCAAGCAGATAAAAAATCCAAACATGCAGCAAGAGCAGTCTGGATTTTCCACAGTTTTTCGCCCGAGCTCTTTTCTCCGACAACAACACAAAGACATATCAACAATTCCTTACGACGCACAAGAATAATAAACATTTATTGTATGCATATACAGCTGCTAAACCCACCCAGTGTATGTTCAAATTATGTGTTCCAGGACCCCCAATCATAAGAACCATTTTGAGTAGATTATCAACTAAGCTAGCGCATACAGGGATATATATTATAAATTATACGAAATTGTTGTTGTGTGCGTGTGTTTGTTGTTATAAGCGTGTTGAAAGTATTTCCATATCTGTGTGAATAGCCCAGGTATTATCGCCATATGAAATGATATGGTATAGTATGTACATTGTTTGTGTTGACCCTTAACTTCGTTTTTCACGTGTTGGAAGTTTGGAGAAAAATGGGATCCTGTGCAGTCTTTTTATTAACATGAAGTAATTTAAATCCACACAAAATAATTACGGGCTTAAAATTTTAAACTACCACATGAATTCAGATACTGCCATCCGTCAGAAAGGGATTAAAGAATTCTCAGCAGAATGACATTAGAATCTGTAGTTTACCTAGTATGCGATATACAGTGTTTTGTGACGAAAAGGACAATATGTTTTGGGAAGTTATAGTTGACAGAGGTGGATATAGTCGAATATAATTCGACAGCTTGGGTTTATTATGCTAATCGACTGTTGATCGGAGTGTTTACTTGGATGTTGAATGGATATCTATTTTTGTTTCTTCCAAAAAAATATGTCTGTCTTGACGCTAACTTGCTTTTCCGCATGAACAACGTTTGCATAAAAAGGGTATTGTAAAGAACGATTTTAATTGCATGGAGAGCCCGAATCCCTCGTAGAATTCATAATGTTCTTATGTTTTTGAGCGACGTATGGATTCCGAGACTAGCATGTGAAAAAGGACTAAAAATTTTGGACACAAGACAAAGACCCCATTTTACAAATGGGCAGGCAGGCAACGCACCAGCGGCGAAAGAATACCTAGCGCACCGAAAGGCATCATAGACGAAAGCATTAGACTCCGTGAAAAAGTTGGACGATTGGCGAATCGGGCAGATTGAAAAGATCTGTCGGAGATTGTATTTCGTTTATATACACATTCTTTTTTTTAAAAAAAGGGTAAAAAAAATAAAGAGGACTGATGTGTATAGATGACCTAAATTGTGGAATACGACATTTAAAGTTAACAAGGATTAGATCTCATGTCGGGATGATTAATGGAAACAATTACAGTGGACATTGCCGATGACCTCATTTTTCTACACAGGAGACGCTGCAAATACTTACTATGAACACAAGTACACTTTCTATACATTATACAAGTGTTCGTTCCTTTTCTGGCAGAGAGGTGGGGAGGGTGTTAATTTACTGTCACATATAAGTGTCTGTTCAAATGCGATGTTGTGGAAGTTATAACTGTTATCATTAGATGGGGAGAGTGAGTGAGCGAGAGAGAGAGAGAGAGAGTGTGAATAAGATAATGAAAGAGAAAGTTAGTGGGAGAGTGAAACAGAGAGAAAGAGAAAGAGACAAGATATGTAAATGATAAATTTAATTTAGTAGCAGTTATGTGTATATATATATTTTTTTTTTCGTCCTTTTTATTTGTTCCTTTGTATTGATGTAACATTTCATTTTATGTGGTTGGCTTATGCCTAGATAAATAAACTTGAAACTTGAAACTATAAAAAAAACTCTTTCACATTTGAGAGCTAACTTCATATTTTGCCATAAACTGCAATTAGCCGTGTACGAACATGTAAATTATCGTCAACCAATTGAGACAGCGAGCGGGGATGGGGTTGGTAAGGGGGGTTGGAGAGAGGGGTGCGAATATGCTAGTTACGAACGACCCTGTGTGTATTCCAGTATTCCACAGTATTAACTCAGTTGACTACATTTAATCAAAATCCTGTTAAACACGCAGTTTACTTGTTTGCAACATTTTAAAGAAAACAAACGTTTTCCATAAATTATACACGTTTAACAACAAACATCACTACATAATAGTGGCCTTGTTTATGCATTGCGATCAGATGAAGTTAACATACGTGTATGTGGATCTATTTCTACGATGTGGTTTTCTTCCTTACATGCACTGGCTGGTCGTCCCACGGAATCTATATTAATAAAACGCTTCAGCCACATTTGTGTCACAGATTTCTTGAGAACTACGTAACGTAAAAACACGCGGTTTTCACCTAAATTCGTAGAAAAATACACAGAAGGTAACTATACACATCAGTCTTCTTTATTTTTTTTACCCTTTTAAAAAAAAAAATGTGTATTGCAACGAAATACAATCTCCGATATATCTTTTCAATCAGCCCGATTCGCCAATCGTCCAACTTTTTCACGGAGTCTAATGCATTCGTCTATGATGCCTTTCGGTGCGCCGCTGGTGCGTTGCCTGTCTGCCCATTATGTAAAACGGGGTGTTATAGTCTTGTCTATCATATTTTACTACTTGGCTAAGTTTGTTTGGCCCTTGTGGTGTCGAGAAAGGTGACGCCTTGTACTCTATGGACAGTCCTTAGTAAAGGCGGCGTTTTTGGTGGGTGCGCACTAGTAGCAGGGAGGAGAGATGAACACTTACTAGACGTCTGTTAGAAAAATGATATCCTTTGCCAAAACGGGAAGAAAAAGCTCGGCAACATAACGGCAACCATCTTCGGTCTCAAATTTGTTAGGGAAACGTCCTATCGACGGCCTTGTGGGGTGGGGGGGCGTGGAGGGAGGCAGGATGTGGCAAGAACCAACGGTGGTATGTAAGCTAATGAATGAGACAAAGATTATAAGTATAACAAACACGACTCGCAAATCAGTGCATTATTATCTGTCTCATCCGCATTAGTCGCAGCCATCTTGGTTTGTCTAGAGACGGACACCTCCTTTGCTAAGGAAGGGGTGTGGCTTGGCCATTCGCCAAGTTGTTGAGGGGACCAGACAAATGCGGCCCTTCTCTGCCTTTGCAAACATCACGAGATAGTAAAGGTTAAGTCACACGAAAAAAAAAAAGATTGCTTTCTTAAGACATGGATTAACTCTCTGTCCTACCTTGATGAAACAGTGCAAGTAGACTCTGTGACGACGCTCCAAAGCGCAGCTGTATGCAATGTCCAGCGACGGACCACTGTCTGGAATAGAACAAGAGAAACGACTGGTACTCTGGCACAACCAATAGATTCTGAAAGGTGCCTGTGGTACGGTTATCTCCTAAATACTTGGCCAGACTCAGTTTCCACTCCTAGATTTCACTCGATTCCATCACACACCCAACTCTCAATTTGGCTCCAAAATCCTCACACCTAAATGCAAACCCAGAAATACATTCGGAATTTAGAGAGATTAAATTTCAAATTTGCTTCAAGCGGAGATACCCTGTGGGGATTACTAGTCTAGATTCAGCATCCGCCCAGGCCACGAGTTTCTNGGAGGGGGGGATTGGTTTTCACGAATGGGGTTAACATTCACACCCTCGCTAACTCCTATCAAGATCAAAATCCTGTAGAATGACACATTCTGAAAACAAACTTCAAAGATAGCTAAAAATTTGAAAAACAAACTTTATCCAAAAGAAATAAAATCCGAACTATAAGCCCCAAACACATGACAAACCGACAAGGGAGCCCCAAAAACCACTTACAATAGAATGATGTCCCAAATACAAACTTCATCATTTCGATTAAAAACAAAAATTTTCAAAACATGGATTGGTTTTTCACTCTTTTCACTTCTAATATGATCCGGGCCATTGAGAATCTTGTTAAGCTCATAGACAATACATAAACACTGTAGAAACTTAACAACACATGGGCGGCTCACGCAGAGATGGATTTATTGAAGTAGGTTGCACCCTCGACATCACTCCAAAAGGCGGCGCGGGAAAAATGGACATGTTGGTTTAAGCGGCATGCACGGATATAATCATCTTGGTTAATATTTCATAATACAATCATAACACAAGTAGAGCTTTGTAGATTTTTGACGTCAGGTACTCCCTGTGACAGCAGACGGAGAGAATATAGATCTAAGAGATGGGTGAGAAATTGAGAGGGCGGGATAGTCTAGCCTGGCCTTTTGATAATAATTATAAATATACATAGAACATGAGCCGGGCCCGTTAATGGCGGCAAATTATATTTTAAATAGATGGCTGTTGATCGTCACTGTACAACGTTCAGAGTACGTTCATTCATTCACAACTACACGCTAAACCCATGTATTCACACTGTGTCATGCATTCGCTTAGTCGCCTCTGCTTCATCATGCTACAAAAGATCAAGGTGTGACGTATAATTACCTGACAACCATTATACAGCTTTCATTTCAAATTGGAGGTTAAGCTATCCGTGTTTATGATTTATCACACTGAATATATATACGCTACCTTGTGGTTCTTTGCACATTTTCTTTCATCTTTAATATCAAATGACCGTGAAGTGAAAAAATATTCCGGTAATGCTTGAAAGATGTATATGTATGATATATATTATTATATCCATATATGAAAATCTCGTCTCATATCAAAATGAGCTTTGTTATTTTCTGTTTTAACAGACGCCCAAAGAGGCTCAGCTTTTCCGCTTACTATGTTCAATTCTTTGATCGCTGACGTCAACATCCGACTATAATATTACTATTAATATTCCAACATCAAGGCTAACAGACATCAAATGTCATTCTCTCAGAAATCCATAGAACATTTCACGGTGGAGTCATTGGGAACGGTGACGTCACTTTCTCATAAATTCTTTACAACATTCCTCACACTTTCCTGACGTCATTCCATTTACTGCCCTGAGCATAATGGTTCTATCTTTATTTCTAATATCGATCTAAATGTTGCCTTTATGCTCTGAGTCTTCTCATGCTTTTGTAATATTCTCGATCATAATTGTCGTTTGAGAGCGGCTTGCTGTGTCATATACGCCATTATATTAAAAACTTGCCCTAAACAATGCTTTGTTTACACGCCGCTTCGAGACACTTCCTAGGCTATAAGTATGTAAGTGACATTCACACTTACGTGACAAGACGTTGTGATTAAACAGGTATGCAATCATCCTGTGAATTTACAGTACTCTGCTACCCGAAAACAATGTTGCTAATAAGGGGAAATTGCGCAGAATGTTAAGCAGACTTGATTAAGGACTATACCACATGAATGAATACGTTTTTCACTCACTATGAACTCCTTGAAATGTCTTTCACTCCAGTGTGGATATGGATACGTTGCGGATGTTGGAGTACACATGTACCTACCTCGCCCATTTCGGTGTAAAAGGTTGTATTTCATGAAACTGAGATTTAGAGACAAAAAAGGATCTGATAAAACTATTTTATAGAAGGAAGAGATCTAATGTTACAGACACTGTAATGTTCTTGTGACTTTCAGCGAGCATATGAATTTTGTTACTGTCATGAGAAAAAGCCTTAAATCCTGAATACAATGATACCAAAACTTTATGTTTGACCTAAATTGTGAAATACGACGTTTTACGTTAACACGGACAATAATGAAAGCGCATGCGCTCAGAATGTGATGCAATCTGTACAAAATCTCTTCACAAGAGATAATTAGAACGGGAAGAATTCCTTTCATTGTGCATTTCCCGTGTCTATAAATGCCTTGATGTTATCAGAGGGGAAAATGTGGCATTTACACACTAATCCGCGCGCTGGGGCTTATAAATGTGTTCATGACGTGTAACATAACAAGTGTTGTAAACTTTAAAGCCTGTATCTACCAAGAAATTACCGTCAACAGTTTGACTAACCACCCTTCCGACAGATGTACCAATGCAACGAGATCTGTAGCGTGTAAATAATAGTGTGTCCTATTTACTAAACTCCATCGCAAAATAAAAATTTAAAAAAAACAACTGATGTTTAGACCAAAAGGAGATATATCCTACGACATTAAAATAGGATGTGTTGTGTTTTGCGGCCAAGGTTTTTGAATGTTAGTTAATAGTGCAGCTCATGGCGGCTTTCGGTATGTTTGGTATCTACTTTGCACCTCCTGTACATAAATAAGTAATGGAACCCTGCTGTGTGCTTCGATGCGGACCAAATAATGTCATCCGTCACTAAGCCACTCGTAGAAACAGACATGTCAAAAATGTGAGGAATGGGCGGTAACGATTTGTAAAAGCGATACTTTTGTACGCTCGCGACTTCTTCAATGGGCGATCTGTTTATAATAATCACTCTATTGTTATTCACGAATGGTTACAAAAACCCTTTCTGTGCGTTGTCGCTTCGTCCACTAACGCCCCTTTTCAAGCCTCATTTCCTAAACTTCTCTTTCTCTTGATAAAAGTTACACGCCTCTTTACAAAAGATACTTAATGTCTGAGGCAAAGCTCATCTGTTATAATCTAAAGCCTGGAGTTATTCAGAGAGCTATGCTGTATCGTCTCATCTAAGTTTAGCAACATCAGCAAGAAACAGAAACACGATGCTATGCTTAGCAAATTTGTTTAGAGTTATCTGGAATGTTAGGCCACATTTTAATACCATCTATTATTTATTGAGTTAAAAAAAAAACAACAGGATTTTATCTCCCCCAAAACGTCACCACGAGATTACAAAAAAAAAAAATTACGTCAAAACAAACGAGCAGAACCGGGTTGGACTTCCAGCTCCATAATCTAAAGGCCGAGCTTTCGTATGTACAATAGTTTCTATGATTCCATACGCGTGTTCTGACAGCTTTCTTACACATATCTTATCTACTTAAGCCTGGCTCGAGTCACATCTCGGCCCGAGAAGCCAAATGAAAATTAAAGCTTAATTTCATTTGTGTGGAACAGCATGGGGGCGATACGGGATACACCCAAATCCACTGAGCCAGCATAACTTACACCAGGGGACTGCAGGACAGGATTCCAAGCTGAATTCACTAGAAGTGGCATGGATATCAGCCACAAACTCCGCCTTCTTTGATGCAAAAAGCTAAATTTTACCACAGAAAATCCACATCTTTTCATTTAGTTGAGCTTTCTTTCCAAAGTGTGTTTGACGTTACGAACTGAGCTATGAGTTTATCTGTATCTCTGCAAACAGATTCTTTGGACACTAACATCTTGCATTGAGACCCAGCTCAATGGGCGGAGTTTGAAAGAAAGAAAGAAAGAAAGAAAGAAAGAAAGAAAGAAAGAAAGAAAGAAAGAAAGGCCTTGTCTACAAACAGCCGTGGACACAGTACTGTGACACTGATAGATCAGATGTGCTTTGATGTTTCAAGTACCAGATATTTTGATATCAATTTTCTTGATCATATGCAAACTTTTTACACAGTATGAAATCCTCTTCTTGTGAAATTCGAAAACTAAAAAAGCTCCTCGGTGTGAAACGTACGATTGAGTTCAAGTCAGTCCAGTGTCCTCTCATGTCTCTTCTCTCCTTGTATACCTTGAGCAGGTCTTTAATGTCTGCCTCTTGATCATGTATGTTTGTTCACAGATCCCTCGCCTCTCGTCGCCCCTTGCCTAGGATACGGTGATCATACACCGTGGCTGCAAAATCCAAGTCAACTTATCGAGTCAAAAATTTAGAAGTCATAGACTATACACCTTTGGGCCAAAATCGGCATGGCAATCCAATAGGTCCGAGTGAGTGACTCTTTCACCGGGCAGTTCACCTTTCCGAAATTATCCATTCAGGACAAACAATCCCGTATTTCCCATAGCCAGCGAGTGAGGCTAGAAAGTGTGACTGACAGAATAATGTTTGCAGTAAAGTTGGTAAACAAGCATTATGAATAGAGAACAGAGCTGTGGAGTAAATAAAATGTGACAATGCTGGCCTATGTTTGTCATGTGGAGGTCTCGGTTGACCTAATTAAGTCACGTGGAGAGCTTTATTTATTATTATTTTAGCATTTTCTGAAAGGTCAATTGCAAGAAATAATCAGTTGTGGGTGTTATCAAAATTGGAAGGTCTAATGAGCGCATTATTGGACTCAAGGATGGTCTAGTTCTTGATTACACAGCAGGTAGATCATATCAGCGTAGTTCATTTCGACAGCTTTAAGCCTTGCGCTTGCACTATTCCTTCCTCCCTCCCTTCTGTCGCAGGCTTAAAGAGACAGCAAAACTCTATGTACAAGTGACCTCGACAAAACCTAAAGCCACACGATCTTCTCTTGAAGGCAACAGACAACCTATTTTGACGACGTACACTTCATTATGCGACGCATTGGCGTGACGCTACGGAAACTTTTCAGCGGCTTTTCTTGGCGCTGTTCGAGAATAGCGGGTGCTCTGAATACTGACAAAAGACTGTGAAGACAACACCTGTTGATCTGACATTCGCCTCGTGGAAGAAATGCCAAAGAATGTCAGGGAAAAAATGCTTGGAATGATTTGCTTTTCTATGAGTCGAATACCGCTCGAAATAACTTTTTACATAACCATATTGCTTATGAAATGCAGTGAAATAATGTAACAGATACCTGGCTACCTATGTAGGCCTACCAGCTGATGGTCATGAGATTGAAACCATCTGCCTTGATTAGTGGTGTACGATCTTATTTTTGGCATAAGCTATGGAAGCATTCGTATACTAAAAAAAAAGAATTTGAGTCAAGAGCACTATCTGTGGAGAACATCAATCTAATCTGATAAGTGCTTTTTCTGTTTCATCACCCAGAAAATTTAGACATCATTAATTATCGCCGGTACGTTGGCCGAGAGATAACGCGTATATTTCTTGATGCCATAGGTCCCTGGTTTGAATCTCGTCAGAGGCAGCTTATTTCTTAGATATTATTCCTGGTGTTTAATAGACATCCTTCTTTCGGAGGCCCATTTGGACCTCGTCTCTAATACAGTCATAAATATGTTGAAGAAAAAGTTCATGCCTAAAATATTTTTTTTAAAAATTCACTACTGCTATCAAGTTCAAAACTTGCAGTGTCGACAGTGATACTGAAAATGTCTTGAATTCTCAACAGTTCTCCTGAAGTAACATTTTCTGAAGATTTTCTATTCTGTGATGCCGGACTTTTTGTTGTGAGTATCGATCTCAATACTCCAAACTTGTTGTTGAATACCAGTTGTGGTTCAGAGTAGATCGTAGAGCCTCTAAAGAAGAAGTAGTCTGCACTTAAGCTACCAACAAAATGCCTTATCTAAAGGCTTCGGGGAGGTGAACTCTAAGAATTTGTCCAGTTGTCCCCCTTTTCAGCGCGTCCAATTCGATCATTCAGCCTGGCTGAAGGTCAAGAATAGTGCCAGTGATTTGTGGGTTTTGTATGATTAAGTGAGCGTGTGGGATATTAATAAGCTATAGACTAACCATTTCTTTGGAGCCGCCACCTAGCCAGACCTGGATGAATATCTGGCTTTTATTCTGGACAACGACCTGAAATCCCCCACACAGATTTCTGGACAATACCAGCCTCAATGGTTCCCACGGTTTCTTGGTCACCTGAAATTTCTCTCCGAAGGACATCAACAACCGCTTTTCTGGACAGTGCTATACTATGTCTTTCTATAGCCGCAGTGACGTGGACCTGCGTTGATCATCTTTCCCTATTTTTCTACCATACACCATTTATACGTATTTACAACAACCACAATATCTCTTCACATGGTCATCTACAACATTATGGTCACCTCAGTGTGCAAGGATTCTATGTATGTGCACTTGGCATACTTGTGCGACTCCCCCCATGGTGTGGACTGGTTTGTGATAAAGGCAGGGTTAAGTTGGGTTTTTTATGACATTTGTGATTAATAAAACTTGCATGATTTATAAAGTATATCGGTCTCTTAATGTGGCTAAAATGTCATCTCGTTTTCTCCCTAACTCTAAAAGTTCTTGGACTGTGAATTAAACAAAACATTGTTGAAGGGGAATGGGAGCACCTGATACTCTACTTGGAACCAGAGCACTGCAATTTGTATGTGACTTATTCGCGTACATGAGATTCGAGGTGGTTAGGTCACACTGGATGTACACATACTGTGATGTCATGTACTACATTCTGAGAACCTCTGCCCTGCCATCTCCGAGAGTTTCATCTGATTGTGTTCCTAGTTTCAGTCTATAATTTAGAGGAAGACGGAAAACATAAAAATGAGAAATTGAGGTCACACTGGATTTATCCATACTGTGATGTCATGTACTACAGTCTGAGAACCTCTGTCCTGCCGTTTCCGAGGATTCAAAGAAGTAGTGCTCCCAGTTCCAGCTTATAGTCGAGAGAAAGATGGAGAAGAAGAATTAGATGAGCGTGTCCTGTGAGGGAAGGAATGTGGTGATCTCTGCAGACCCGACGCGTATACGGCCTTATCTGAACGGTGCCCCACAACCCGATACCCCTGGCCATTGTCCCAGCCAGCGTGGCCACAAACTCCCAGCTTCGGACTGTGCAAAGTCTCCGATTTCAAGTTTTAATTCATTAAACCACGTCCGTGTCAAAGCCAAAAGGTCGCATCTACTGATACCCCAGTACTCCTGGAGCATCTCTGTCCGGGTGTAGTGTTGAGTTGAATGGACAGACCACCATGTTAAATTATGTACTGCTGGTCGTGTCTTTAAGACGGGGACAAGACGGGGGAAACTTGAGGAAATTGCAACTGCAACTGAGACTGTGGCTTGCTGTGAGCTGACGGCTGGGAAGAAACCATGTTTTCATGGTCAAGCTGAGAAGGTCTTTAACTATAGATGATGTATACAACCTTGGTACTACAGGTCATTGACTATAGATATGTATACAACATTGGTTACTACAGGTCTTTGACTACAGATATGTATACAACATTGGTTACTACAGGTCTTTGACTATAGATATGTATACAACCTTGGTTACTATAGGTCTTTGACTATAGATATGTATACAACATTGGTTACTACAGGTCTTTGACTATAGATGATGTATACAACCTTGGTTACTATAGGTCTTTGACTATAGATATGTATACAACATTGGTTACTACTACTGGTGAGGACAAATGTTGTCCAAAGAAAACATGGACATTCAAGATATTAAACGTTTAAAATGTACGAAAGGTTTACTTATCGAAGTAAATGCACCAGCACCAGGGCATACAGTAAGATTAGATGAAGTCTAAATTTGGGTCTAAACTCTATAATATCGAGCTTGCCCGGTTTTCTTGTTTGTTAGTAATTTTCGCCATGTAACATCCCTGTATAGGGAGCCCAACAAAAAACAAATGTCTCTGAAGATAAACGTTAAAGCTTCTAGCTGACAATGGACAGTTTATTATATCTGATTTGTGTTGATGAAGAAAACACCAAGACCAGGAGGATGAAGATGCCTTCATAAATCTAGAAAATGCAGCCTGCTTTGCAACTACGATGCTACAAGTAGTCAGAAGCTTATTAGTAAGTACATAGGGCTAAGGTTCCAGCTTGTGAGGCTCTGCTGTAATATTGTGTTCACGATGTGCCTCAAATCTTACAGACCACAGTTACTTAAGACGTTTTGACATGCAAGAGACTTTGGAATAGGTGGCGATTTGTTATGTATAAAGTATGTTATGTGGCAGACTCTCATCGCTTAGTGGGATTGTGGCGAATCCGGCTACTCCAGACTCGGACGATCCGATTCTTTAAACAATAGCTTACAAATCATCTCGATTCGAATCTGCCCCTTTGGAAGGCTTATCATTATAATGATTTTTTGTTTTCCTGGATTATGAAAATGGCATTAAAGACAGCAAATTAGTGACGTCAGGATGCAGACACAACTCCATAGTGTGCACCTATTCTGAAGAGAGAAACAACATAATGGCGTGTTTACCCTTAATTTTTGTTCTGTCTTTAAATAAGACGAAACAATCTTTTTCTTTCTGCTGAGCTTTAACGGTTTGCGACTTGTCGGATGTCAAAAATATTTTACATAAGCCTTTGCACTGAGAGTTTCAGGGTTTCATGAGAGAAATCAAAATCAAAACTTCCACTGAATCTTTCGAGATCCTAGATGAACCATTACTTGCCCAGGGTGACTATCACCTTTTCGGTTTTTGAAACAAAATTCGAAATCAGAATGTAGCTGTTTGCTCTGCTGGACATTCTGCAGGCTCAGATAGATGGTGATAGTAACTTAAAGGGACAGCGGTAAATACTTGCTTCACAGCCTAAAAAAAAATCCACGTAATTATTTTTTCAAAAACTTTAAATCACGTACAGTATTCTTCGGTCTGACCATTTCTGAGAAAACATCGCTGGAATTTGGGTGTTTACACTCTCTGTACGCCGCCATTACTCATGCTGCGTGACGTCATAAAGCGAGAAAAGTTAGCAGACGATTGATGCAGAGGCAAAATGTGTGGACCAATGGTCTGCTAGCCTATCTCGCTTTTTTGACGTCACTCTATACGAGTTATGTTGAAGCGTTCAGGGGGAACATCTCGACATTCCTGCGGTGTTTCTCAGAAACTATCAGGAGAAAGAAAAAATACGCGTTTCAAAGTTTATGAAAAAAATAATGTGGACGTATTAAGTTGTGAAGCAAGTAAGCACCCTGTCCCTTTAAATACAAATAACTATCAGGCAAGTAGGTCTACTCAAGGGCACATGGCCAGGGAAGAGGAAGGGAAAGAATGAGGTTTCTCAAGATAAACGTTGGGGCTTAGGACCAACAATGGACTATAAGATTTGCGGCCATGAAGAAAACACCAGATCCAGGAAGATATAAAGATACAAGCATGGTGGTTTTCATGTTACATCTGCGTGTGTCTGGGTTTTAACAGAAAGGAACACTGACTAAGTTTCACACGATGAAAATTCTATATGGGCATAACACTACATCCATTAGGTCTTTGACTGGATCAAGTTTCATGCCCTAGAATAAAAGCCTTCAGTTCCACAATGATTGTCCTTGTGAATTTTATATATATTGTTCATTTTCAATAATTACCCTAAATGTCGTCCACAATGCTTGTCCTTGTGAATTTTATATTTATTGTTTATTTTCAATAATTACCCTAAAATTATTCTGAATTACGTCTGCGAACCAGTGATCAGACTAAGCTGAAGCCGTCTATAGATTCAGAAAAGCTCAGGGAACACAGTATCCAAAGACATAACAGCCGCGATAAGGTAACCCTCTCTGGTGAGATCAGGGCAAAGAGAGGATCCCTAGATATCTGAGAGTTGCGTATTGACGATGGGATCTCCTACCATCTTCAGAATTACATTAGTGTATCGGTGCAGATGCACCCGCAGTAGCGTTCAAAATGCAGTTAGTATAATTCTTGCGATGGTAAGAGATCCCATCGTTAATGCGCAAGTTTCTCCTACTCAAAGACCTTCCCAAGGGTACTATCTCTTCCCTAGCCCCGTCCCTAACACTAACCGATGTACACGTTAGCAGAGTCCCAGGACTAGAACAAATGGACATACGACACTGTTATTTTAAATACATGTATATTCTATTATCCTAGTCTGTGAACAAAGGCGTATTTTCATTTTCATAATTTTGGTTATTTGGACAGATCTTCTCTACTTGACAACAATCCAAGTTTCGGTGTCAAAGAGATTCTCTATAACCTCAGAAAGAAAGATTCTAGGTCTGATAGGACAGTCCATCTCCTGATGCCTCACACTCAGGCAAGGTGGGATTTCTGGACAATGCTGGCCACTAAGCCCCACACAAGTACAGTTTGAAATCAACGTGGCCTCTAAGCCCACACAGATAATATTGTAGTCTAAAATCAACCTACTCATACATGCTCTATTATCGCTGTTGTCCTCAGCTGACGGAAACACGAGAGGTCCGTGTGAAATTTTGTTTCGAGGTTAAGAATTCTTTTGGCGAAGGATTTCCCAAGACGTGTTGATACTCGGACTGTCTTCAAGGGAGAGAATCTTCCGACCACGGAGACATAAAGATACACGCGATGATATGGGGTTGTATATGTTCGACATTTTGACCTACCGGTGACCTTGACATGTTATAATTATATATGCTCAGAATGTTCCCGTTCGTTCTCTCCACTGCTCTTTCTAAATTTCTTCCTCTCTGCTTCTTTCTTGCTTGCTTATTTTCTTTCTTTCTTTCTTTCTTTCTTTCTTTCTTTCTTTCTTTCTGTCTTTTTTGTCCTTCTTTTCTTTCTTTCTTTTAATATTTATCTTTCTTTCTTCTTTTCTTTTTTCTTTTTCTAGGACATCGAATGAGGTTTGGTCGAAAAGGAAAAGGCTGATTTGTTTTCTCCCTGCCATTCAAATTTAATTTTTCAAATTTACTCGGCTTACTACTGTTTACAGGAGCCAGTCGCTGTATTTCTCTACAGTCATTGCATTCTTAATCTCATGAAAAATTTGACCATTTTTGTCGCCTTTTGTTGCTTCTATGATGAATGCACTAAACACCTTCAAATGGTATTCTAAACCTGTCCAGCCTTAAGTTCCCAGTCTCAAATGAAATCCTGGTTTGTTTTTAATCTAGATCTAGGTGTCACAGACTTAACCTGCCGAAAATGAAACTTAAGGTATACTTAGTAAACCACGCTATCGAAATGAAATGGATCTTAGATAAGGCCCAATTTTCTTAGCCATTTCGCATAAATAGGAACGTTTTAATCATCCAAAGTAATGCCCAATAAAAAGTACTATTACTGGTAAATTTCTTTCCTCTATCAACTTTTAATGTGAGATCTTAAATCACAGGTGACTTTAACAAGACCACCTAGAAACCAGACCCAAGTCTTAGTGAGAGAAAAACATACCTTGCAGCATAGTATAAAATATTTCAGAGATATCAAGAGTAAGCATATTAAAATCCGACCTGCAAGAACTGTCACAAGGAAGAGAAGTAGTAAAGTGGAGTAATAGTATTAACCGCATTTTCCAGTGACAGTGTGAGAGTACTGGTGCAATGTATCATCTCCTGCTCGACCTCCGTGCTGGGAACTAAGGACTGTCCTGTCACTGGATGCTGGGCAAACAATCCACCGTGAACTTTATGACAATCACAGTAAACCGGATAGACTTCCAGGACCCGCAGCATAGATGGTCGTATCTTACCATGGGTTCGTATAGGTCTTACGAGAGGGGAAAAAACGTCATTCCTCGATTTATCCTTGCAAATATGTCTTCGCTCGAGACTGGAAATATGAGGACGGTATTTTTATTATAAATAATTCTATCAGATTTTGTCTAGTCCCAGGATGTTACAATGAGTTATTATCGTACAAATGAAGATGTAACTTCCCTTTCACAGCCATTTAAATATTGATTAAGGGCATTTTAAAAGTACTACGTATTTACATTTTGATCTAATGCTTCCTACTGGGTGCTTTTTATATAATGTGTTACCATTATTCCCACTAAATAAGGACGACGATGGCTGTGACATTGATTTGCTACTGTTTAAATAAATGTGCTTGACCAAAATTCAAAGCTTTACCAGCACCACTATCATTCTATATTTTGAGTGTTTCCAAAATAAATTTAAAAGTCACATTGCCAGCTGCAATTTTGTTGTGAACGGGTGGCTGGAGAAAGTCAACCAGAGCTAAACCAGAGTTGTTTTTTTTTCTGAAAATGCTCTTACTGATAGAGAAATTAAAATCATTTCTTAAATTTTTAACAAGTAATGCAAATCTCTGGTGATTTTACTGATAAATGTAACAGGAATAATTCGATGCTTACAGAGATAGAATTTCTTTATAAATTTGCAACCGAGGTACGAACATGTTTGAAGGGTTGAACGGTGTGCAGGTACAGGTGTGGGTCACACGGTTAGATATTTCGTCCAGAAAACTTGTGAAAATTTGACAAAATGAATACACCAGTCTTCTACTCTACAACAAGACAGTAAACTAAATTTTCTAATGATACAATTTTTGCTTTGCAAGTGACAGGATTCTAAATTCGACAAGGATGTTTTCTGTGCGATGCCACCCATTTTTTTAATTACTTCATAATTCACTGTATTTCTTTTGGCCCACAGTTTCAGTTAGAATCTTGTAATCAATGATCTTTACACTGTAGCAAACATGAGAGCCTTCCTTGCTCTTTGAACATAGTATGAAAAACTATCCATGGCGGGTACACTGGCGTTATTTGTTGTTGTTGTTGTGGTAGTGGTGGGGGTGGGGGTGATCGTGGTGTTGTTGTTGTTGTTGTTGTTGTTGTTGTTGTTGTTGTTGTTGTTGTTTTATATTTTTCTTTTTTTTTTACTCACACTAGATGGCGTAAGCCATATTTTAGCATTAAAGTTTAATGAGCAGAAAAAAAAAACTCTTAGAAGAGATTCATCTATCTTCTCTCTCTCCCAGTATCCCTCTTCTACTCATCAGTGTCCTCCATGTTTCAAGCGTGCGTATTATATCTCTGGTTTCTTGTCGAGGCTGAGTGAAACATGGAAGAAATATAAAGTGGTAGCAATAAGTCTATAACATTGTCTTCGAGTGCCAGCCCTGATGACTGACAAGCCCTTAGAGAAAAGCTGGTGTATATTTGCTGTTTCTCGGATGAGGATGAAAGACGAGGAGGTCTCGTGTGCACGGTGCGCAAGTTAATATTAAAATCCTTTGACAATTTGAAAATAGTAGAAGAGTAGGCCTTAGAGGCCGTAGTCCGGCCAAAATAATATTTGATAGGAAAATTCTACCGAGTTACTGAGTCAAACAAACAAACCCTACCCCCCACCCCCNCCGGCCCCCTCCATACACACATATACACCTCGATGATGTCATTGAGTTGTCATAAGTGTTCCCTCCCCTCTCCTCCAAAGCCCTCCTCTTTCACCCCTCATACCCTCTATCCCAAATGCAGAATAAATAAGCTTTACGCTGGCTTCAATTTCATGATTCAGTCTTTGGGGCGCTTTCGCTCATTTCATAAACGTCTCCGGCAAACACGTTGTGTTGTGTCAAAGGAGAGAAGGGGAGAGATGGGTGGTAGGGTATGCAAGCGGAAATCGGGCGGAAGCTGATGGTGTCGGTCGCTGACCGAACTGGAGATGATGGTAGAGAGAAAAAGACAACGTTGATCATAAAAATGGGGATGGGATGGCAAGGTAAAGAAGAAAGTCGTTATTGAAACGGTTCTGCACAAAGCGAGGTGTGAAGTTTCCATGATACGTGACCCAAGCCCTTCCGACGGCAAGAGGAGCCCGGATGGAGAAATCTGTAGGACGTGCTGGGGCCGGACTGGCCGGGAGCGGCACTGTGGTTGGTCTCTCGTCCTGAAACAGCCCTGGCACCTGGACTCTGTGTATCTAAACGGACAGTGAAAGCTCGGCCAGTTTGCACAAGGTTACAGTCGCCGAGAGAGCACAATACGGAAGCATTTGGCCACATTTTCACGTGAAAGGAGACCAGTTTTGGTTTGCCAGTGTGCCCTGAGTGGTTGGTTGGTTAGTTGGATGTTGTGAGGGTGAGGAAGGAAGACTGGTCCATCGGTTGGATGAGAGAGAGGGTCAAGAGCTATCTCAGGGTGGGGTGGCTGGGAGGAATGTGTGTCGTGGATACGGACAGGTTGATAAACATACGGGCAGACAGACAGTGAGGCAGGCAGACAAACAGACAGGCAGTCGGGAAAATGGGTGGATGGATGGATGGATGGATGGATGGATGGATGGATGGATGGATGGATGGATGGATGAAGGATGAATCTTGTGTTGGTATAGTCGAAAAAAGTGCTATCAAGGAAGTTGTTCATTGACGCCATTTATTGAAAAATGAAAATGTCTTCACTCTGAAACCACTATGACTAACACACCCCTACGGATGCAATAAAGGGGAGACGATCCCCACAGCTGAGACATTACGTTGGTTTAAATAGCCACAGCGGGACGTTTGTGAACGTTGGTCACTGTGGACAGTTATATGAAATTGGATCTTTAATAATCATGTTTTAAAAGTTTCATTAATCAAGGTTTGATGGCGTATACAGGACAGACACTCAAAATGTCCTCAATAATTACTGTAATACATTCTAAGATCACACATGGTATTATTGCTTCTCTTTAATTACCTGTGATATCGGAAAAAAGCGGATCGTCTGCAACTTTTTTATTGGTATGACGTGACCTGCCTGCTCATAAAAACCTACCGGTTGTATGATTCATTGATTATCTTTGTATTTGAAGGATTAAAAAGCTATAAAAATCAACCTTTATTCACCCTAAAGGAAATATCTCTTACAGTGCCATACAGGGTTCTGTATTTTATTCATAATACATACATACATAACAGTGCTCATAATATATTATACCACAACAGTATCACAAAACAATATATTACACAGTCATCGCTAATCGCCGCAGAACACGGCCCTGATTCTCCTCTCCTCCCAATCNGGAGACCACAGCGCAAACCGCCTCTGTCTGGGAATCGAACCCCCAGATTCAAGACCCTACGGGTCATCATGTTTTGAAAACTACTCACAGGCCACGCTGCCTTCCATTTCATCTATATTAATAAAACGCTTCAGCCAAATTTGCGTCACAGATTTCTTGAAAACTGCGTAACGTAAAAACATGCGGTTTTCACCCAAATTCGTAGAAAAATACACAAAAGGTAACTATACACATCAGTCCTCTTTATTTTTTTTTAACCTTTTAGAAAAAAAAATGTGTATAGCAACGAAATACAGTCTCCGATAGATCTTTTCAATCCGCCCGATACGCCAATCGTCCAACTTTTTCACGGAGTCTAAAGCATTCGTCTATTGATGCCTTTCGGTGCGCTAGGTATTCTTTCGCCGCTGGTGTGTTGCCTGCCTGCCCATTTGTAAAATGGGGTGTTTGTCTTGTTTAACTATATTTGTGAATTACGACGTACTAGGCTGACACGGACGATATGTAATGTAAGTCAAGGATATCAACGTGAAACAACAAACACGCCAGACGTCTGTAATGAACATATCTTGTTTTCACCGTGTCTTGCTGTGTAATAACAGCATAAATCTCTCATGTTAATAGCTCTCTGTTCACATGATCGGCCATCGCTTAAGCTACCTGAAAACCTGACAGAGCTTGATCAATTAAAATCATAACCTTTCCCAGCAGGCATCAGCCAGTTTCATATCAATATCACTCTGGCCCAATTCAGTTTATTCCTGTTAGTTAACACTGAGGCATGAATTACGCGTATGTTGATAGCTGAGAGCTTGAGAATTAACGGTCGGATCTCTTACCATCGTAATTAGTGCATCGATGTTGAATGCATCCGTAGTAGCGTTCAAAATGCACAAATAATGAAATTCTCACGATGGTAAGAGATCCCATCGTTAACGTGAAAGCTTGCAAGTTTCTTTACTATGGATATATCTTATTTCAGTACAAAATAACTTCATGAACTCTTAATTTTAGGAGACCAATTCATAATTATACAAATATTTTATGAGACTTTTAAATTGTTCGGGTCATTTGATTTCATTACTGTTACTAGTTACAGTCCGATAGTTTGTGTCACTGTCACCCTGCGAACCTCTTTTTACACACGGTATTGGCTGATTACGCCGCTTTTATGTACTCGACAAATCGTCCCAGCAAATTTGTCCCAGAGATCCACTTTTCTCCACTTTAGAACGAAAAGAAGAAAGAGAAAATGAGGAGCCCATGACTGTGTCAGCAATTTTGACACCTTATCACAGTCTATAAGCTCATAGCCCAATCACTTGACATGTTGACCAACTTACGACACTTTCCGCCTATTACCGGCTATATTAACAGTCATCGACATCGTTGTGCTATAAGGTTGTAATCCAGATGCTAAATCAAACGCGAAAGTTGCGCCAATTTCTTTAACATTTTAAGCCGGTTCTCGTGCCATTTTTAAAGAAAACCCGAGGACTTAACAATTCTATGAAAACTTAAATTTTCTCACGCTAAAAAGATTTTAATTAAGCATAAGAAAATTTAATTTTTCATTCTATTTTTCTCAAAATCCTATAAAATATGTTAATTACGACGTTGTTTGCTAAACTGAGCAGACTCAACATTCCGGAACAAAACTCATTCATCTGTTAAACACCACACCAAGACTCTACTGACACGATTAAATTGTACTAAACTTTGAAAACAGTGATGTACACAAAATTATAGTCGGGCCATTAAATGATAACATTATAAAACGCGTCTAAAAACCGAATCAACATCAAAACCTAGAAGTACAAGATATACGTCACATCCTATAGGGTGGTAAGCATTTTTTCAGAGACTTCCTCGGAATTTCCGAAGATACAAAACACGTCTTTCTTTCAAATATGAAATTTGAGTCTTGTTTCAAACTGTTTAGCATATAAACCAGTTTTGTGAGAAAGGCAACGGTCGCTGAAATAGGAGTTGCTAAGTCACAAATAAACTTTAGCACTTTACAGTTCACCAGCTGTCCGTTGTCTGTAAATAATTATTGTGAACGTCTCACCGAACTGAAAATGACATTAACGCATTGACAGAACTCTGGTGATGTAATCAACATGACACACGTATACAGAGCAGCGTTGCCGATTGGTTGCGGCGTTGGACTCAAAATCTAAATTTTATTCACATTTTTTTCATTAGGTCACCGGTCTGTAAACTGGGTACCTGGCTATAGGCAGTGAAAGATAGTGTCAGAATGCTAGTGATCAGCGCCTACAATGGCAGCGGCACTATAAATTTCCCAGGGTGTTGAGATAGTCCTTGAGAGACCTGGCCTGCTTGGGTAATGATAGTGTTTAGTCGTGTGAGCGGGCATCAGTCTAGAGACGAGACGTATAAAACGCATGATTATTATTATTATAAATATGATTATTATTATCATTGTGATTATTATTATCCATACAAACTAATTTCAAAATAATACTTAGAATTAATTTAAATTTGGATTCTTAAAGCCCAGTTTCAAAATACCATTTAGTCCAGTCGGAAGCAACCTACAAAATTTCAGGTCAGTCGATGCTGTAAAAACTCATAGTCAGTGCCACAAATAGCCGAACTAAGGCCTTCGAAAATTTGAGTTTATTTAAAGTAACATCATTTATTGAACACCAGTAGACATAGATGAAAATGGACACATCTTTAAACAGAAATATTTGCCCGTCATGATTCATGTGTGCATATGTGTGGCCCTCCCTAGATGTCTCCCATAACATATTCTGACGAATGAGGTTGCAAACAGCAGTCACCCAGAATTCAATACATTTAGACGACTTATTTAGTTTAGATGGAAAACGTGCCCCTATTTTTAGACGATCTCGGCTTGCATTAATCTTTTCTGAGTTATATTTAGTTTCCCTCGGGCCTTAACCTAGACTCTCTTCAGTGGATTTTACTACTAACACAACTGGTGACTGTTGAAAAGGGAAGGTATAATATGGAGGACATTATGAAGGAGAAGGGATGAGGGGGGAAGGGGAAGAATCCAAACCAGACAGAGTTGTCTTTTCCTTGTGGTCAATGGGTGTGTTGGTCAACAAGACCGGAGCCCTTTTGCTCGGACAAGGTCAAATTTGTCTTTCTCTGGCGACTGGACTCATCTTGTGTGTGTCAAACTGTGAAGAGCCGACTTAGACAAAGGAGACAAACATGTTGGACCACGGGAAAACAAACGTCTTCGCCAGTAGGACTCAGGGGCGGATCAAGATAGTAACATCAGGAGAATGGAGGCGTAATAGAAGATCCTACTTTTGGAGGCAGCCTCTAAAAGCTGGACACACAGACTGGACACCACTGAAATTGAAATCGAGTATTCATTTTTTTTTTTACGTTTATAATAGTCTAGCATTTTCACTCTAGGAGAAGATCCTTACAAATGAAAAAATGAATCAGAGTGACCATGATATGTGAGAGTCCATCAATGACATAGCAGAGGCGTCCTGTATAATATACAGTAAAGAGAAATGTGAAGGACATAACAGTTGTTGAAGAGGGACATTCAGTCAGTGTTGATGTATTGGGCAATGAGGGTGGGAAGAGAGACAGCCAAGAGTCTGTAGGTGAAGGCAACCAGGGAAGAAGCTGACTGTTTCTGTATATTCGCGGCGGCAAGAGAGGAGAGACGCCACTGATTCCTTCCACTTTTCCAAAAGTGCATACGCTGATGAGCCTTTGAAGCCAGTTAACCAAACAAACGGCGTGGACAGTCCAGCAGGAGAGAAGAGGACCCTGGTCATCAGAACACAGTGCATATTCAAAACTAAATGTGCACCAGACATCTCATTTTCAGACATCTCATATTAGATTATAAAAGAGCCAAGACAGTACAGGATAAGACTTAAGAGAATGCGAGGGAAATATGATCCACTGTCTGGGCTTGGCTTATACTCACTCTGTGCTGAGCATTGAAAATCTGCCTTTGTCCACTCATGAATTCTCACAGCGCCAGTGAGCCTGTCTGTCTGTCTGCTCATCTGTAGTACTGACCGGCGACTCTACTCTTGTCATCATAGTCATTATAATAAATTTGTTCAGAATGCACTCATAATAATATAGACAAGTCAATGGTTGCATCTGTACGTGGGCTATGTATGTGTGAGTATGAGTGCATAATATGTGCGTTTGAGTGTATGTGTGTGTGTGTGTGTGTGTGTGTGTGT
>JAWQUT010000077.1:315841-348305 GCA_033807755.1 Ellobium chinense | reverse complement strand
CTTTCTTTCCATCTGCAGGCATTTACAGCAATAGTATGGTATTATTTAAAAAAAACCGACTGTCTAATTCACAATCCAACACAGATGGCGAAGGTAGGTCCCATAATTAAGGATTTTTTTCAAACAAATTTGTAAAAAATCATTGTAATTAAATCATATTTGAGATTTCAGAAACGTTTTTGAGGATAGTCCATTATTAAAGCTCACGACATGAAAGGAATAAACTTGTGAAAACGAAATAGACAATAATGTTGCGGTTCACAAATCTCACTGTTATTACCCCAACAGGCCTAGTCATTCTTTCTCAACTCACCGCGGAGCATACAGTGCCGCTGCTAATTACAGGCGCTGAGCACTAGCATTTTGACACTAATTTTCGTTGTCTATTGCCAGGTACCCATTTTACAGATGAAAGTTCTGAGGAAAATGTGAATGAAATGTTTACCTAAGGCATTTACAATAAGACGGCGGTGAGAATGGAACCCAAGACCTTTAGATCATGAGATCAACGCCCTAACTACTCTGTCATACTGCTCCAAAACAAGAGACAAACATGCCATAGAAATAATTATATGTAGATCAACTCCGAACGTTTTTTTTTCTCTCTTGTTAGTTCCTGTCATCGGACGCTCACAATGGCCAGACAGATTTGACCATGAAACCTTGAGATGGCGGCGAGTGGATCTCAAGCTGATGAGAGACAGAGGCGAATGGAATGAGATAAGATTGCATAGCTCTAAGAGATTTGGCAGTGAGGCCCGTGCATGTAACACTGTGTAACCTCTGTGAAATGTGATGACATAGACATATTTTGAAACCTGTCCATACTCTACTTGTTATGAAACTATTTATGTTCTACTTATTTTGAAATTGTTTATGTTCTACTTATTTTGAAATTGCATAAATCACAACTTCCTCTTACCTAACCAAACAAAAAAATATTTCAAATTTCTGAAATTACTTCTGGATTGGAATTTAAATTATTAATATTCAGTGTCTTTTGGCTCACCGATGTTCTTTTGTGCCACAACCCCTCCCTCCTCTGCATTCCCTTTAAAAAAATCATGCTGAAGACACGTTTTCACAGACATGCCGTATGTGGAACATTCAAAACAAGTTCGATAGAATAAGATCTCAGAGATGAGCCCCGGGCCATGGGTGCGAGCATATAGAAGTCTGAAATTAGAAAGTTTTTGCCGACGAAATGGAATCCTCTTCATTCAAGAAATGTCTGAGACAGATTTCAAAACATGTGTATTGTAGACATGTGTAACTTAAGATAAAAAAAAAAATACTGATATTCAATGCTTTGTCATGGCCATTTTAGTGCACTTATATTAATGAAAAACTCTCCACAACAATTGTAGTTACTAGATCTATATTTTGCTTTTTTTGTGTTTGTTTTAACACGAGGTTATAGTGAGCTGTTGAATAACATCACTTATGAATTCATGGAGAATCAAGTTATTGTTCTTTTTTTTTTCGTTTGGAAATAAAACACCTAGAGGCCTCTTCTATTGAAACCTGTGGATCTCCTGGTCTCACGCCATAGGGCGAACTGCGTCCGGCGTACAGTGCTCACCTTGACTGTTCATGTGTCCACTGCACGTCCGAAGACAGCAATGTGTGAGAGACCGGCGACGTGTGCATGGGAGAGCATCAAATGAAGAGAATTAAGACGGAAGACGTCGTTTGCGATATTTGCCTTGAAATTCTTAGACTCCACAAAGACTCAATGACCTCCAGAAAGCTCTCATGATCTGTGTCTCCAGATCTTCCTTAACGTGCGAGCTGTTTCTAAGGACCAAACTATCTCAGGCCTTTCTTTTTTTTTAAGTTTGTTTTGGAGCGGTTTCTTTAATGGCTACAGTGCAACAAAACGAAAACGTCAATACCCCGGGATTTCCCCAAAAATGTTGTTCTTTCCGTGAACCTAACAGCCCTAATCCCAGCCCTACACTGAACCTAGAAACAGAAAAATTAATTTTCATATTATTTTTTGCTCTTCCTCTAATCCTACCACTAACCTTGATTATTAACCTTGCCCTTAGCCCTGACCCAAGCATATCTTGAAAGGGTTGCAGGAGTCGAGTTTGCTCAAAGAACACATAGATGACCGCCCGATCGCTTCCAAAATGGCCGTGACTGCCCATGAACTACAGTGATATATAACGATCATGTCTAGCTAGTGGTATCAGTTTCTGAAAACAGCGATAAGTTGTTGCTTGCTGCGCGCTCGGCATGATGGATAAATGTGTTTACTTACTAAATGATTGTTAGAAATATGACATCTTTCGCGGCGACCGGAAATGAGAGCTCGCCAACATGGCAGTAACTATCTTTTGTTGCAGATTTGTCAGTGGAAAATCAAGTCTCCGGCCTTGAAGAAGGGGNGGGGGGGGGGGGGGGGATGTGGCAAGAATCAATGGTGGTATGTGTGTTCATGAATGAGGCAAAGATATAATTACAGCCAACACCACTCGCAAGTCGTGGCATTATTTTCTAGCTTTTCTGCATCAGTCTCAGCCATCTTGGCTTGCCTAGATCCTGATACTTCCTGTGTCTAGGACTGCCCATAGATCGAAAGGACAGCCCTTTAGCGCACACATGGAGACCAAACAAACGCGACTGAGTGGTGCTAATGTAATGATAAGTACAGCAAGTAAATACATTATATCTTAACCAGTCATGGAAACCGTTTCTTGTGCAACGCCATCCTTCTCATTAATTCAGTTCCCTGCAGCATCGCATGTGTGAAAAATCATCGGCCATTAGCCCAGTCTATTCAATATACTACACCACCATTAGCACCCGGAACAATGTTAACGAAACACGATACACAGTAAATTTTACGGACGTTGTCCAAATGCGTCTAGCGCTGAATGTACGAAGCCACATAACGTAAGTGTAAAATATCTAATAACATTCCAAGACAAAGTGACCTACTTTCGGCATGTCTCTCTCCATAGTGTTAACCACCAAGCTCCTCGTTACAAAGCTGCATGAAATTTTGCAAACAGTTTTTTCTTTCAGCGCTGAACGTGATCACTTTTCAGTTTGGAGGGACTAGAATGACCTCTAATATATTTTTCCTCTTGGTTCCTGTCGCTACGATCTACAATACACACATATCATTGGCAAACTGCAGTTGGAAACTTCCTGCCGCGCTTTTACAATTAACAGCTTTCATAGATATTATGTTTTATCGTTAGCCTGAAAATATTTTTGCCTAACTCATTTTTCTTGATTGCCAGAGAAATGACAAATTAGATGTGGAATATTTTTTACAGTACTCGTTTAATTTCTATACTTTTTATCGTAACGGGACTTGTATCAGCCAGTTTTATTTCATATATATATATATAAAAAAACGTACGACGATAAGTGAGATCTGGGCAAGAAATCTCAATAGTGCCATATTATGAGTTTAGCAAAAGTGTTCTGAGCCTAATGGTATTCGCCTACTGCCGTTCCTCTCCCTATCCCTGCTCATTATGGGTGCAAATTCTAAAACCCTTGGTCTGCCCAGTCAGCTGAGTCTTGAGTGTCTCATTCTGAATAAATACTTCCGTACTGTCAAAACTAACACTCACGTGATCGACTCATGTTTGCCTCACTTGGGTCCAATATTGTTATCACCTGATCTATTTTAACTGGAAAATACACTGGACTTTGTGAAACCTTATGTAAAATTTGTTCGTTGTACTTTGTAGACAAAGAAGAATAAACAAATAGGTTCAGTGAGCTGATACAATGCACGCATGCCTGTGTGGGCTTAAATATTACTACAATTCTGATGTCTTATTTCGGATTTGACGAGGCTCAAGGTAACATACATTTTGACTCTCTTATTTAGTCTAGAGACAGACATCTGAATTCCTAACTTTCGGTCTTTCCAAAGAGAGAAAAGCAACTGGCGGCCTAAACGTATTCAATAAAACATACTGAACATGTGTAGGCGCCTGTCAGGCTTAAATTAAAAAGTGTGCATGATCTGTAATTGGGAGATGAAGGTGCCAATGTTTAACTAAAAGAGCGATGAAAATCGGAGAATCATACTTTTATGTTTACATCATCATGTCATTTCAGCCAGTGCAATGTCATGTCATTCGAAGAAACGCCTCGCGCTGTTTCTCTGATAATTTTGCGAAAGCACGAGTCTTGCAAACAACTGTTGGTCAGGGCGTATCCCTGGCAGTTACATAATCATGATATTAAAGAATATTCCAACGTTTATGGAATGGGTCAGCGGGGCTAGAAAATCACAACATGATCAAATTGTATTGTCATATGTCTATAAACCTTTAACACTTGACTTTTGGATGGAAATCCTCCATTAGTTGTCATTAATGCACACATACCATCCTCAAATGCAACAAATACAAGTGCAGATATAATAGTTGAAAAGCCAACGTCCTCTCTGTGCTGTGACGTCACGGAGAGTTGAGGCCGTAATCTCCAAGGAATGTCCTCATATCAGCGAGTCTTTTGACGCACCGAACTTCCAACGTAACCACAGGGAATTATTTGCAAATTGTTTCGTAACCGTGCCGCTTCCGTAATTGAAGTAAAACTCAAAAGAGCTATTTTGTGGATGGCGGGGGAGTGGGGNGGAAACGAAACCGCGACCCACGTGATCCTAGTCAAAGAGCAGGGCGGTGTCAGTGTGGAGACGGCGCGGTCTTCCCGCTACTGACAACGGGGCGAAATCGTGTCGCAGTATCGATATTTTTTATATTCGGCATTTTTTTATTCCGTGTCAAAACTTTAGCCTCGAAAGTTCGCCACCAGTTTTATCCATAATTATATTGTGTTCCTTTATCCCGTTCCGATAGGATCAGAATGAATAGATGTTTCGATATTACTGGCTGTGCAGGTTGGATATATTAATCTCACCTATAACAAAGAAGCCATGAGCAATAATAGTATTGCCAAACCTTTAACCCTGTAAGTCCCAAGAGTAGTAATGTTTTTATAGTGACACAGCCGGTTCTTTTAGATGTTTTGAGTAAATGGTTTAGATATTTTCGACATAATTTTTATACTGTCTGTATAGACTATTTATTTTATGTAGTAATATATATGTGCCATTGTACTTTGGTTCTTCAAGAAGTCATGTCTACTTATCACTTGGAAACACCAAGCTCATGTGCCATATAAGGCACAGTGGGTCTTTGAGGGTTTATACACTCGTAAAAAAAAAAAAACTCGTTAATCTTACCTTCTTGCACCTATGCATACTTCACTAAAGTATTTATCACGTACTCGGGCTACTGAACCCAACCCCATTGACCTTCTATCAAAGCAGTAATTTTTATCCCTTCCATATTCTGAATATCAGATCTACTTGTTAATCATAAAAGGATCATAACTATGATGCAATTTCCAGACCTGCTTTTTCCTGTATAATAGAATCGGAACAAAACTGAATATTTTCGATACTTGGTGCACGAAGGTTGAATACTTAGGTTGGTGAAACGTTATGTAATCGCCCGCCATTATTTGCCAGAGGTAATTACTTCCGGCCTCATCTGTCTCATGGGTGTATGACAGGAGTGTCAAGGGAGACAACGCTTAAAGGGACTGGATATGCTTCAGCCTGGAGACCCTTTGTCTTGACGTAATGTAATCATCATTTTTGCCTTTCCCCAATTTTCTCTCTGTGTCTTTCTCTTTCTCTCTTTTTCTCTTTTCTCTCTCTCTGTCCCTCTTCTCTCTTGTTGCAGTTCATTTGTTTTGCTGTTTTTGTTTTTTTTTTAATCTTCAGCATTTCGCAACAAAACGGCAAATCAGCCATGTCAAGCCAGATGGAGAATTCGCCGCATTGCGCAAAAATTCTAGTTTTCAGCTGCCTTCGGGGACGTCATAATACATCTGGGCTGCATCGTTTAGCATTTCGGCGTTCCAAATTGGGAGTTTCTGTTTTTTTCACTTCCAAAGAGTATGCAAGCAATTCGGCATTCTGACGCTATAGATTTTTTTTTCCCATCTCAACTTCTCCACAAAGGAAGTTATACGTAATTGGTGGACTGTACTTGACCTTGAAGGCTTTGTTTACTTCCTGGTGCGGACAGCATGGCTCCATTGCCAAATACCTGACAGTGCTAGGTGACACTGACATTATCGTGTTGTCAGTAGTACATGTAATTCCTCATACTCGCTGGCAGGATTGGGAACAGTTCACCAAAAATATCTTTTCAGATCATGTTCAGTTCACCACGGGGAAAAAACCCTAGGAACAAGTTTAGCTCAGTTCTATGAAAATTGAATCATTTTTAGATCAGATCAGGTCTCTTTGGTTTTAGAAATCAACATTCGAGTCTGGTTGTCGACGTTGATGTGAACTGCACTGAAATTAAGGTAGAACTTAAAGTTCAGATCAAGCACCCAAATAGTACAGCTCAGATCCGGATCAGTTCCTCCAAAATAGCTATTAAGGTCAGATAAAGTTCACGTTAACTGAACGTAAGTTCACGAACTGCGTTCATATGATCTCAGTTCTACCAATCCTGCTCGCATGATCTTGGACAAGAGTCATGGCGCATGTGCTGTCTCGTCAGTGAGGAAAAGTGCAGCTGACTAAATTACAGTAAAACCTTAAGTGAGAGCAGTCAGTGTGGATTCATAAAGCCACCAAGTTCGATCAGAATTTAAAGAAATTACAAATGCATTTTATCCACCGGGCAATATGACATGAAATTAAACACTACGCCTCCGCCAGCTGGGTTTTGTAGGCTGTGACAAAAAAAGTGACTACGAGGCTAGCGTTCTCTCAACTTGCCCCAAGTTCTCATAACTTAATAATGAACCTATCATAAAAAAAGACAGTGGATATTAAACTTTCTTCCTGGTCATCACATCTCATAGTGAGAGACATTCCTAGCAAGAGAGAACATGTTTATGATCATGAAGTCACATTACAGTCCTTTGAATCTCCAAAGAAATTGAATGTGCTTCAGTCCAACTGCTTCAGTGTTTTTAATTTCTTTAATATCTTAGCTAAGACATAACGTCTGACACATCATTTGTGTCCATAGATATTGTGCCCATAGATATTGCTGCCTTGGTAGCTTTGATCCACAGTCTGAAAGCCAGTGATTACGAATCTATTAATACAGTTCAGCTCATCCTGAGGCCGTCCTTGCTGAACGGTTCTCATGTCGACAGGTCAAAAATTGAAAGTGCAAGAATCAGTAAATCTCTAAATTTCAGAATAATATGACTTGCTACATTCTATCTACACTACACAGAATGACCCTCCCTTCTCCCCTCTTCTCAGCCCCCCCCCAAAAAAAAAACCACGCAATCAAAAGAATTAAAGAATAAAAGAAATAAAAACAAGATTGCTCACTGCATAGGGGAGACGTCGCCTATTCTAAATACAATCTTAATTGTGATTGCTTTATCGTACGTCACTGTTTAATTGTTTTTGCTCCAAATACATTTTCTTCTGCATTAAATGTAACGACAGACGCATCTATTCCGCTTAATAGGTATCTGCTTTTTTCACAACCTCTTTACAATTCCACTACATTAGGAAGTTTAAATGGCAATAGGTTATTTTTTGGGTCATAAATTGTTTTCCAGCCAAAGTCTGCATATTCTCCAGGAGTTGTGCTCTTGGGCCGTCGGCTTTTCTAATTTCGTTGTTGTTTTTTTACCGGAAAGGGGGTGTGAGATTTATANGGGGGGGGGGGGGGTTGGTTGATGGTACCTAACATCTCCACATGACCTCCTGCCCGAAAATCCCCACTCCTATTCCAGAGCTTATCCCACGTCATCTCTGCCTGCTAGCTAGGTCTGCTGTATAGTACTGTATTCCTGCTCCACACCTGAAGAAATAAAGTGACCGCGCGGTGGTTACTGTAGACTGAACAGCAGTTTCACTGTGAGACATAGACCAGTGGTCTACATACAGCGTGCATTGTTCTAGAAATTCTCCACGTTTCAGTCCACGGTACTTGAGTGTCGAGTTTCCCTCTTCATGTCCTTAAAATTGTCCGGTCTTAGAGTCCGAGTGTCGTTTTTTGGTAATCTGTTGGTCCATCGACTGACACCATTTGCCGTATGAATAGGCATGCGTCTATATTTAGTCTGCTAATGACATGGGTGCTTACCGTCGCGGTGCGGATCGCCGAGACAATAGTCCACCTACTGTTGTGGTCAGTCGTTCTGGCCGCGGTGACCACATTGCGGCCACAGTCAACTCAACTTTTCCACATTCCAAAAATACTTTGTATCCGGCAATAAACAGTTGTACTGAAATTACACTCCGGATTTCGAAGGATGGAAGCTCGTAATCCCGTTTAACATTTTTTTGTTCTTTCACTTTCTTTTTTTGTTATACTGCGAAGTTGAAAGCTGGAGATCACAAGACGTTTAGTGTTGTGTGAAAAGATCAAGAGCACGGAGTTATTCACAATTATTAAATATAAAACGAGCCCTAGATGGTGCTAATTTAAAGGCACACGATTATAAAACAGCAGAATTCATAAACTCGAATTCCAAGGAAACGATACATAATCTCGATACTTTTTAGTTTTTTAGGTATTCGACTTTTCTTTGTATTACTGATTGCTGCATCGACAGAGCATTCATTTTCAAGTTCCATTCTCATAGGGTCAGTTTTGGCAGAGGCGAGCATAAGCAAAATGGCATTTCCTGATGTGAGGATCATATTGTACTTCCCGAACTGAACTCAGATGTGAATTTCTCATCTAGGTCGTAATGTGCATAATTGTGTAGGCTAAAGCGATCTGTAAGAGATTCCAATTTTTAAAATGAAAGGTATATTTTCACGTTAAACAGGTATATCTGTATTAATAAAACGCTTCAGCCAAATTTGTGTCACAGATTTCTTGAGAACTACGTAACGTAAAATCATGCGGTTTTCACCTAAATTCGTAGAAAAATACACAAAAGGTAACTATACACATCAGTCCTCTTTATTCTCTTTACCCTTTTTTTTAAAAAAAGAATGTATATAGCAACGAAATACAATCTCCGATAGATCTTTTCATTCCGCCTGATTCGCCAATCGTCCAACTTTTTCACAAATTCTAATGCATTCGCTTGTGATGCCTTTCGGTGCGCTAGGTATTCTTTCGCCGCTGGTGCGTTGCCTGCCTGCCCATTAAAATGGGGTGTTTGTCTTGTATTATAATTATATAGAAGTAATGTGAACTCACTTGGTTTTGGCCCTAATGGTTGTTTCACTAATTTAGAGAGATAGTTCCTTGGTAAATTGATTTGAAATTTGCCGTCAGTGGACTTGTCACCCTGAAACATGAGCCACAGGAGTGCCATAAAGACAGAGTTTTACTCAAGTGTGGCAGCTGTCGTTTGTCGGACTGTTTACGAACGCACAACCGATAGTTTTGACCAGCGGCCACTCGAAAGAAACTTCTGACGTCCAGGTCTTATGATGCATGAAAGTTTCTTTTCATTTCCTGGTCAAGGACTCTGACCGCAATCGTGTCTTCCGTAGTACCTTAAGTCCTGTAATATCTCGTTCACCTGGAAGGACACAGATACCCAAACTACGTTAGCTACTAAGGGTGTCTTGACTAAACCAACTCATCGCCTTCATGGTGCGTCGAAAACTTTATTCGGTTTTCCTCCTTGAATCAATAAATTATACGGCCAGAGATGTGGCGATCCCTGTGTCTTATGACATTGGACCAGCATAAGTTATTAAGTACACAATAAGTACATGCAGTAGTAACAATTTATAGTATCAAAGACTAACACCCATTTTACAAATGGGCAGGCAGGCAACGCACCAGCGGTGAAAGAATACCTAGCGCACCGAAAGGCATCATAGACGAATGCATTAGACTCCGTGAAAAAGTTGGACGATTGGCGAATCGGGCGGATTGAAAAGATCTATCGGAGATTGTATTTCGTTGCTATACACATTCTTTTTTTTTTAAAAGGGTGAAAAACATAAAGTGGACTGATGTGTATAGTTACCTTTTGTGTATATTTCTACGAATTTAGGTGAAAACCGCATGTTTTTTCGCGTAGTTCTCAAGAAATCGGTGACGCAAATTTGGCTGAAGCGTTATAGATTGGATGTGTATAATCAGTCTTATAATTGTCAGTATGCATTACTGCCAGTGTTATACTGTATTTACAATAAAGATAAATGAATGTGACAGATATTTCAATAAAACCGTTATTTCACAGAAGTGGCAACAGTCAGTCACATCATCAAATATGGAGTCGTTTCTATTTTGCACATACACGTATAAATTTACATCGTAAGCATGATGGCATCAGTTATTTTGTATACAGCCACTTACAAAAACTATCCTAATGATCGAATAATCCTTTACTTATTTTAAACATTCTTTGAGCATACAAAAAATGCTATTTAGAATAGAGAACTGCTATTTCGTTTTTGAGTGAAGCAAGTTGTGTCAAAGGGAATGAAAAAAGGCGACATTTGGCTTTCAAGACATCGGTTCACTCACACTGAGGGGAAAAATAATCACCAAAATGTCTGCACTGTCCGATCAAAGATGATTTTCCTTGTTCTATACAGGTGAAACTCACGTGGTTTAAGTGGATACACAGTTGTTGTCAAAATTGATAAAAGTAAAGTGGTCATTTCAATGCCACAAGGTTCAAAGCGTGTGAGATCACCACTAGATTAAAAATAGTTCAAGCAGCTGACGGAAATGACCAATTTTCTCAAATGCAGAGTGTCTGCAAGGATAAATTATCATAACTGTTGTATTTTCTGTCTGTCAACCCTTCCTTGGTTGGTTGGTTGGTTGGTTAGTTGGTTGGTTGGTTGGTTGGTTGGTTGGTTGGTTGGTTGGTTGGTTGGTTTATTGGTTCTTTGGTTGGTTGGTTGGTTGGTTGGTTGGTTGGTTGGTTGGTTGGTTGGTTGGTTGGTTGGTTGCTTACTTGCTTGCTTGCATGATTAGTTGGTTCCTTCAAACCCTAGATATACTCTTTTGAGTAGTAAATTTCATTCCATGTCCAAATGTCGCAAGAAACCAACAGAAAAATGATGCAACGACCAAGGGGCAGGTGGATCAAGACATCGTCAAAAAACAATGTGCTATTATGGACCACTATGATCATGTAGCTTCAAAGACAGGATATTTTTTGTCACGAGTTTTGATGACTCAATAGTTTGTTTAGTTTGTTTTGTCGCGCAGGGATCTGAGGTCATTGTACAAAGTGAGTAGATGGCATTGTATCTCGTGCCCACGGATTACGAATGTCTGGAAGTAGGTGAGCGGGGGAAACTAGACTTATAAAAAGGGTTGAGAGCAAGCACGAACGCCGAGCTATACTTAATACTACCTGTATGAGTGTGTCGCTGGGAGCGACTGTGGGTGCAAGTGACTACCGCCAGGTCTTGGTAAGTGTTGAAAGCTAGTACTGTATAACGATCGCGAGTCCTGGGAGCGAATGATAGAACCAGTGAAATGTGTATATAATAGATACTCATTTGGATGATTGTGTGCTAGTGCTTTTTATTGTAGGGTGAATGGATTTCTTTGAACGACTGGAGATTTTCAGGTACGTCGAGTAAATTAGGATGAATGCTCAATCTTAATAAAGTGCAGGGATCTTCTCTAGCGATAATTCCAGGAGGATGGAATACCCTGAAAATAACTTGACTTGTAAGGATAAATGAGTAAATTAATAATTTTGTTATAATCTCTTGTTTAAGGCTTTAAGGGCGGGGAGCGTGAGACGTTTTCCCCGGCGTTGTAAAGAGGGCGCTTGGCCCAGGAGGTACGCCTGCCTGTCGCATCGGCCCGAGGTACTGGAGATGGCGGCGTTAGGGGCCCTATAAAGTGGGAACACCTTTTCCTGAGTTATGCAATACTAATTCTATTTCCTACACGGAATCATATTATCAGCTTATCTTGTAGCTGGGTTAAGAGCATGGAGGCTCTAGATATATGTTACAGCTTGTCATAATAAGCTTCGTTAAGAGCAAGGAATGCTCTGGGTAAAATAATATGTACTATAAGCTTGTCAATGAAGCTTAAATTATATGATCCTGAGTGGACGGAGTGATTGTGGGGCTAAGTCTTGAAGGCCAGTGTTGTATTAACTTGACATTGTATCAGTCGTATGACGACTCTAAATATCGTTATGCAATTTATTTTTGTTATCAAATATGAGCCTGAGAGGCGAGTTTCATGCCGCTGATGGGATGTCTGGGCGAGTGAATGTTAATGTCTGTTTGTGCGCGTCCAGTCTTCTGTGAGTTTTTGGGCCGTCTTGTGTGTTTTCGTATTTGTCCTCGTTTCAGTCCAGTCTACTAGTCCAGTAACCTGTGACACTTTTTCAATGGCCAGATCTAACTGGCTCAACTTGATTTGTTGAGAAATAAGATGCCGAGTGTCATTGATACTTCTTGGTGGAATCATGTGTATAATTATATTGGCCGTTACGTGCTTCTCACAGTGACCTCTCAGCCACTCGCTGTTTATTTTGTGCTGCTGGTGCCTTCAACCTCAAAATAACACGAAAGAACTGGGAAATACCAGATTGAGCTTGAGAGGTTTAAACTAAATGCGCATGAAAAAAAAAAAACGTGACATGACGAAAAAATTAACAATTAGACCAGTTAGTCTTTACTGCTTGTTTTTGCACTAAGGGGTGGGGAGAGGGGGGAGGGGGGATTATTCCCCCTAAATCGTAATGGATAAAAATAAAAAAAAAACAGAAAAGAGATCGAGAAAGTGAAATTGTTTAGTAACATGACCGTCAGCCATGCAAAGGGGTAAACATGGATCATTGTGAATGAATGTATGTTTACGCATGTACAATTCCATCACTATCATCGCAAATTGCATAAGCAAGTCCCTCCCATAGCCGGACCATTTTTTTTTTACTGTCGGACCATGCGTGCGTTTGTTTAATCCTTGTAGCTGAACGAAAGAGATGATCCTTATATACTGTGAACGGTCCCAAGCAAAACAAGTATCAGTCTCACGGCACGCCAAGAATGCTGCAACTAATTCAGAAGAGCAAGAAAATAATGCAGTGATCTGCGAGTGATGTTCCCTATACTTATAGCTTTGCTTCATTTATTAGCAAACATACTGCCGTTGTTTATTGCCACACAAGACTAACACCCCATTTTACAAATGGGCAGGCAGGCAACGCACCAGCGGCGAAAGAATACCTAGCGCACCGAAAAGCATCATAGACGAATGCATTAGACTCGGTGAAAAAGTTGGACGATTGGCGAATAGGGCGGATTGAAAAGATTTATCAGAGATTGTATTTCGTTGCTATACAGATTATTTTTTTTTTAAAAAGGGTAACGAAAATAAAGAGGACTGATGTGTATAGTTACTATTTGTGTGTTTTTCTACGAATTTAGGTGAAAACCGCATGTTTTTATGTTACGTAGTTCTCAAGAAATCTGTGACACAAATTTGGCTGAAGTGTTTTATTAATATAGATTCCTCTGACACAAGGCCGTTGATTTGTGAAGTTTCATTGTTTGCGAAAGCATCGACGAATGCTCTAGCTCCTCCCTTTCATAGCTATGACTCTGACGGCCATCATAGCTTACCTTAACTTCAGGGCAAGATCACGGTTACTGGTTATGTAAAAGAAAAGTTTTGGAAGACAAAGGCCCAGAGTTCTAACGTTCAGTTCTCAAATTATTTTATCCTTAAAATTCAACTAGTCTGTTATGGAGTAGGGGGTGGGGACGATGTGGGGTAGGAAGGGGGAGATAACTCGAGTTTCGATTCTTTCTTTCAAGACTTTTTTAACTACCGTACTCTTTATTTATATATAATAGCAACATTTTTCACAAAAGCTGCATACCAGACTATTACCTACTCTAGTTGATGTGTGTTTAATTATATTTCTAACAATCGAACTTTGTTGTGGAAAATATTAAGAGACGAGGGCCTAGGACGTTCCAACGAGACTGCGGGATTTTCAAGTACATATACATGGGCTTCGAGGTCTTTGGGTCCTAGTTTATTTATTTAGTCTAATTCCATGGGCCAGAAAATAAAAGTTATGCTTGGCAACAAAAAAAAAATCTGTTCTCATGAAAGGAGATGAGAGGGTTCCCAGTCTTTTTTTGGTCAGTGTCCCCATGGTGCTACTTGGCAATTTTGAATACTTCTTCAAACTTGCCTAAAACCACTGGTAAAGTGGTAGTTAGTAGTGAAGGAAAGTCAGTCAGTAACTCGTATTTTGATTAAATAACATAGGACTACTGTAGAACTCGCACAGTACATCCAAAATTCGTTACTTATGAAAGTGATCGCCTCATCCAGATGATCGTTTTAAGACTTTTTTTTGCGTTTAGGGTTTTCTTTCGTCTTTTTTTTTTCTGGCTCCCAGAACTTGAAACTGCTATAATACATGTTAAAATGAGAAATGGAACAAACCCAAAAGTAAACTTAAAGCCCGCGGTTGATTGCGAAATCTTTAAAGATGTTTTCGATGCTTAAAATTAACCAGTTAGTGTCCGCCTGATACAAGGATAGTCCATGTGTATTGTCGTTGAAATTCAATATGGTTCTGCCCAGGTTTAACACAATATTTTCAAACATTATTTTTTTTTAATCAAAATAATGTGAAAAACTATAAAGGGTGATGGCGGTCGCACTAGCCAAGTCGGTCTGATAGGGAGGCAGTATGACCGTGAGGTTTGCGAGTCGTAACTCAGAAACTGAAGACTGTCAAGTCTGAGGTTTATGAGTTTGACTTGCGGGCCGAACGGTTTGCGTTGTAACATGTTTGGGAAAGACACTTCACTTTCACTTCCCCCACTCGACTCAGGTGTAAATGAGTACCTGGCTTTAGAGCTGAGGGGACCAGGGCGCTGCACCGCTGGCGACCAGCAGTGAATTTTGTAAAATGTTTATGTAGTTACTTGTATGATGTGTATTGTTCTATTTATTTGTATTATATGAATGAGATGTATAACATTGTTTGACATTGTAAACCATTTTCCCAAAAGGGTAAATAAAGTCGTATTTTCATTTTTCTTTTTTTTCACTTTCAAGATACGTACGAAATATGATGGTCATCTCCCTAACTCAGTAACTTTAACAAGTGACCGTGATAAACAAGTGGTCACCAGGTCAGGTGACCGGCATGACGTTCTTCTCGGACCTCCTGAAATTTTCGTAGTGCACTCCATGGGGTACTCTTCCACCCAGGCTGGTAACCCTTGTCCTGGGATCTCATCCGTAGTGTTCTGAGTGAACCCAAGACGAGTCGGATCTTTCAGCCGTCAGTCGGATGGCCCAAATCCGCTAGGAGGGGGCTCAGGGTTGACAGAGCAGGATGAGAAGAAGCGTGTGGGCGGATCATCTCGGGGGCCTCTTGGGTAACTTGTTGACTTTGGGCGGACCATCTTCATTGCAGGATCATGACCACATTAGGCCGAAACCACAATTACATTCAGATATTAACTCGCAGTGGAAGTGTAATATCTTTACTATACCATACAAATACCAAGAGTTGTACTTTCACTTGCAGATCACATCTAAGTTGGCGTGCTTTCACTCCTGGCTGACGGCATACCACCCTAGTTTCAGGGTTATAATCACTATTACAGAAGAAGAGTGGAAGTAGATCAAGTTATCAACGTTTAAGGCACAGACTGTATAATGTATGTGCAAACAATCAAAACAGGTGTGATGAGATTTTTTTTGGTAATGGATACAGCTTTCAAATTAACATGATCGACTTCGTTTATATGCGTAAGATTATATTTTTCAATATCAAAAGCATTGGTTAATGGCAATTTCCTATCACTTGCAACTGTTTTATGATCTCAAGATCTGGTGAGTGACTGTGGGGGAGGGGGGGGGGATGACACTGCGATAATATGAGTTTTAACGTAAGACGTGAGGGGACCACACGGAGTCCCATCCGCAGACTTTTCCATGCCACAAGGAGCCAATGGTTCGTGGTAGAAAAGGCACCGAGACCTGGTGAGTGACTGTAGTGTCACGGCTATAACGATTTTAGTTAGATTAAGATTGGATAAAGAGGTCTCTTTCATCTTAACATTGTTTCGTTCACATCTTTTGGAGCTTGTTCATGAACTGTAATACTGTTGTCACATTCAGGCTAAAATTCTGAACACGCTGATATCAACATTTATGTTTGACCTATGTGGTCTGTCGAGGCGCAACTAACAAAAATCCTGGGGCTGTAAGCAGGAGCTACTGAGCACCGTGAACCACCAGGAGGAACATACCTGACACTTTGATTGGAGCACTAAAGACTAAGCTCTGAAGAAGAAATATTTGAAATATTTGACCTAATTTAGTGGGTACGTCAACCCAGACAGTATGACATAAGATAAACAGTAACGCCCTGTTTCCATAACTGTTATGCGATTTTAATAATTGTTTGATTTCAGATTGTTTCAAATATTCGCTGATATAGATCTAGATCGAACAATATGTAGTTCAAACTAGCTCTCGATATTTTCATAATCCGAGTGTTGTTTGTGAGCTAAAAGCGTCACAAAATATTCTTAATAGTTTACCAAGTAAACCCTAAATATTGTCCTTTATGCAACATAACACTGTAAATAATCGAATCTCGATATAAAGTATGCCTTGATGGTCTTATTACTGAGGTATATTTAATATGGAGGTCCACCAGAATAATGAAATGATAGAATAATAACTAATCCCTGCATATGAAATTCATAACTACTAACAAGATATACTTATTAAATGAGTACTTACTATCCAGATTCCGCTGTATTTAGTATCATAGAGGAAGGTGACGTTCTAGAAGTCAGTACAGACTATATCATGTTAATGATTGCCAAGGAAAATTGAAAACAGATCAAGTCAAGTTATCAACGGTTGAGGCCATACCTACAACCCATTCAAGCGGCAAGGTGACAACGTTTGCATAACCGTTATGCATGAGAAAATGAAGGCATGTCAAGACTGGTCTTGAAAGAGACTGAACGTACGGATGAACTCCTTGATCTGGTGCAATACCCTGCTGCTCTGATTAAACGCCGTATGTCTCATCTTCTTTTTAATATACATGTATATGTAGTTACGGGGATTGGTCAAAATACCTGCAAGAACATGTTCATTTTGATAATACCGATAATGTGGTTTATAAGAAAAGTATCCAGACTAATGCATTCTCTCGCAACCTCACACAATAATTCCCTCAGCAAGTCAGATCAATCTAAGATTTTTCTCAACTCCCTGAGAAGTCGCTCCATTTGTAGGCTATGATCATTAGTATCATAAGGTTAAATGCAAATTAAAAATGGTGTCACTTCGCATCTATCTGCTTCCATTTTGCTGAAAAGACAGAATAAAATGTCACCCTTCGCTTAATCAGAACTCTTCACCGTTCATAAAGTTGTGATTAAATGGAGCTGACCATACTTGGTGCAGAAGCTGCTGAGGACATTTCCTAAAGAGAAATGGGAGATTCGGAAGACAGCTGGTTTAGAATAGAAGAGATCATCATAAGTCTTCGCCGATCTCTTTCACTTCGACCATGACTTCTGCTTTCCTGTCAAAAAATTCCAAACTCCTCTCCCCATCCCCATCCCCATCTGCACGCATCCTTTCACACCTGCCTCCCCCATCACCCCACGCTCCCCCCTCCACCCAGCTCACGCATCTCAGATATCCTGGACCCGTGCACATGTCACTCATACAGTATAAAACTTGAGCGTTTCTGCATTAAGGATAGGATCTCTCGCCATCGTAAGAATCACATTGGTGCATCGGTGCTGGATACATCTCTTATAGTAGCGTTCAATATGCAGACATAACGGAATTCTTGCCGTGGTAGGAGATCCCATAGTTAATGCGCTAGTTCTCAATTATTATCTATCCCCTTCCCTACGACCTTGACCTATGCTTTCCCGAGCCCAAAAGTTCCAAACTCCTTTCCTCACCCCGCCCTTCTCCCCTCGCAATAACCCCCACCCCCTCCCCTCGCAATAACCACCCCACCCATACACACTGGACCCTCGCACATGTCATTCAAATAATATATAATAATATTGCGCCGCNCCCCCCATGCTCCCCCTCCCTCCACCCAACTCACGCATCTCAGATATCTTGGACCCACTCACATTCACATGTCACTTATACAGTATAAAACTTGAGTGCTTGAGCATTAGGGATAGGATCTCTTGCCATCGTAAGAATCACATTGGTGCATCGGTGCTGGATACATCTCTTATAGTAACGTTCAATATGCAGACTTAACGGAATTCTTGCCATGGTAGGAGATCCCATAGTTAATGCGCTAGTTCTCAATTATTATCTATCCCCTTTCCTACGACCTTGACCTCTGCTTTCCCGAGCCCAAAAGTTCCAAACTCCTTTCCTCACCCCACCCTTCTCCCCTCGCAATAACCCCACCTTCTCCTCTCGCAAAATAACCACCCCACCCATATACACTGGACCCTCGCACATGTCACCCATATAATATATAATAATATTGCGTCGCATGTCATCTTGTCCCGTGAAATTCAAGCAACTCTGATAGTGTCATCTTCCTTGGAAAGTAAACTTTTCACACTTAACAACTGTCATTCTCGACGCGTTGCATTGCGGAAAAAGGAGGGGGCGTCACCCTGAGATATGATAAAATCTTAGGAATGACGGAATGTCGTTTTGTGTCTTCAGTTTCTTTTCTTTTGGTGGCTTTTGCTATTCAGCTCAATAGCCGTTGTCGCCGGGGGTGGTAGATGTGTTGCATTATACATTACATAATGGAGTTTACATTGAAATGTAATACCGTCTTCTATTAATTTGCTGTCAGTCTCTGGCTTCATAAGCATAGGCGGAGATTGGATGTGGGGAATGGGGGGGGCACTGGGACACCCAGAGGAAGAGAACGATTCGATTGACAAAAGAAGGAGGGGTTAAAGAAAAGGGGGACAATCCCTGGAGGCGACGGGGGTGAAGAAAGCTTGTTGAAAATAATATAGCCTGTATAGAGAGACTGGCAGGTTATAGATCTTATCCACAAGAAGCAAAGGGAGAGAAGTCGCAGACTGAGATTCAAACGGTCCCATCTGCAATAATGCCGAGTTTGAGATGAAGGCATTGGTTGAAACTATTCAATATCGACTATCTTATAGTCTAAAGAAAAAGCCATATTTATACCATATGACTCTAGTTTTAGTTTATTAAATCGAGTGTGACACTGCTAATAGGTAACACTACCGAGATGGACGTTCGATAATAATGTTGGCTACCATCTACGGCTTCAAATTTATTAGTGATTTTTTTTTCAGAGACTTTATGTCGGAGGAGACTGAGGCAAAAATCAAGGGAGGTAAGTCTGCTAAGAAATGAGACAAAGACATAAGTATTACACACTCTTTTCTAGCTCTTCCGCATCAGTCATAGTCATCCATCTTGCGTGCTCAGAGACTCCCACTTCCTTTGTTAAAAATCCCCCTTCTTCGGCCCACAGCAAAAACGGCTTGCTCTTTTTGCCTAATTTGCATTCTCTGCGAGTCTGCGGGGATCCCGCGTGGTACAAGCACATGTACTCCAGATGTCTATATATATGTACAGTATACTCCGTTTATTGGCAACTCCTCGGGAGTAGAGAAAAGTTACTGCATATTCACATGCTGTCATGCAAGGCAAGAACTAACATATCACAGTACAGGACAACGATGTCTCAGTCCAGTCCAAGCCATGATGCCCAAGGGCAAAGAGTTACATAATTTTACGACATTTTTGTATAATTCCATGGAATTGTCCCCTGACACTCATGCCTCTTTTGGATAGTTCCAGATTATGCCCACTGTCCATTGCATAATCTCATCTGGGAGTAAACATTTGTAGAATATCCTCCGCATTAAGAATTTTTCACTGTGATGGCCATGCCACCATTATGTAGTCTGCGTTTGACTTGACTTCGTCTTCATGTAACTCCACAGCGGCATGTGTAATCGGGTGGCAAGGTATATAGTATTCATCCTTTTTAATTAAGGGGGAGCAATGTAAGCCCCGGCTGATAACTTCTAGAAGATGTTACACATTATCGAGGAAAGTGTGTCATTCGGGACTTGAGCAAATTACTGTGAAGATAAATATGGAGCAGAAAGCCTGAAAAAAAAACCTAACTCTAGAAAATTTCCTGTACCTACCAGGAATCGAATCAGGGTCTCTCAGTTTGCAAGTCTGAATGTGCTACCACTACACCATAAGGACGATAACTTCCCATCAATTTAATTCGTAAATACCTACTGCCTGAATATGTTCCCTAATTTCCACGTGCGAACCTAGTGTTCACCCGTGACCCTAACACACTTCCCGACTGCTCACACATTGATAGGGTAGGTTGCACGATCTTACATTGCATCACTGATCACGATGTTCATCGATGAAGGAATTTACTTTTGAGTTTTTGGAAGTCTCCGAGAAGATTAACCATTCTAGGGGATTATAAATAAAGCAAAGAAGCAAGCAAGCAACCAACCAACCAACCTACCAACCAACCAACCAACCAACTAACCAACCAATCAACCAACCAAACAACCAACCAATCAACCAACCAACCAACAAACAAACAAACAAACCAGTTAACCAACCAACCAATCAACCAATCAATCAACCAACCAACCAACCAACCAACCAACCCACCAACCCAACAACCATCAACCAACCCACCAACCCACCAACCCACCAACCAACCAACCAACCAACCAACCAACCAATCAGCTGAATAATATGTCTTTTCTTTTATTCTTTTTCCTCTTCTTCTTTAGCGTACCAGCGACGTGACATAAGAATAATCTGTTGTTGTTTTGCTCCAGAAAGTCAGTGTTCTCTACAGATCAGCAGCAAGCCCTACAGTTTGGTTTGGTTTCAGAGGCGGCTTCTGCCGACCAACATCATAATTTTCCCTGTAGCTCTTCAAGTAAAAGCACTCGTGGGGGATGGTGGATGGGGCTCTGCATTGTTGATTGATGTGGACTTTTGTATACATGTGGAAAGCATCCTGCTTTTTTTTGAAATTGTTGTGATTAAGCGAGAAGTGTCTTTAAGCGGATTACGATTCAACGGAGTCACTTGCAGAAGTCTCTCCTCCTGGATGGGTTTGTTATTCGATCACATCTCAGCGTATTAGGAGGGAAGTTGTGGGGAACGGGGAGGGATGCCTGGTCACTGCAGTCTGTCATGGCCGGTCAGGGCGATAGTGCCAGAGAAGGACAATGGTAACAGGCTGCACTCTCGATTTACGAGTGACTCCATGGAAATCTGTCCGACTATTCAGTCGAGAGCTTGCGTAGTAATGATGAGATCTTTTACCACCGTACGAATTACATTAGTACATCGGTGCTAAGTGCACCTTTAGCAACATTCAGTATGCAATGCTCATTTAATTCTTCCTCAGGTAAGACATCCCATCGTTAATGGACAAACTCCCATATGATTCTCAGACAGTAGAGGTTGGGATGTAGTTGGAAGGAGAGGGAGGGGGGAGGTCCTTTTCCCCTCCCATTAGAAAATGTTCGTAATGACCTCACAACAAAAAAAGTGGATCAAATAGAAACGAAACAAACTTTTGCCATTTACTTTACTTTTGCTTACTTCCTTGCGGGGAAGATCCTGCGGTTCTCCCTTAGGAGATGTCGCTTTTGTCTCGGTGGTGAAATCATAATTCATTGAGCACCAAATAACATTAGACTGTAGACAAAATAACGACACTGACTTGATACACTGCCGAAAATAGGACTGAGTTTGATTATCTTTCCTTCGTTATCTCTCTCCATTAACAAGCTTTTTGATCTATATCGTATGAGTGAAGCCCCCTGAGTAGTGTCCATTTATTAGTCGGTTTGTGCATGAAAACAAACAACTCGAAAATTCTGGGACGGTGGTTCACGTACTGCGATTGCTGTAGTAGTGAGAAGGATAGAGTAGCTATGTGAGCAAGTCATAATCTAGACTCTAACAGAACGCTTTAATTCTCACGTTCTTATCATTTATGGACCGTTATGGTAGAGATAGTCTTGCACATATGGCATTTTTTGGTATAAAATGTGAAATTCACATTCAGTTTTAGTCTGTAACGCTCAATGTGAAAGTAAAACCAGATAAAGCCTTGTGTACATGTCTACCTTTGCCATAACGTCCCAAGAGATATCGAATTTGAGAAAAGCTTATCGGGGCTTTGTCCGCAGGAGGAAACGGTGCTAATGAAGAATGGAAATATCAACCTTAATATAGAGACTGAGTAGACACAAACTCGCTGCTCGTAAAAGTTAAGAGTGATGAAGTGAGGCAGTGCTCGAGAGACTTAACTCTCTGGAGTTCACGTATTGGGATTTCGTACGAATTCGTACGATGGCCCTACCGATATTTACAAGAGTAATTTTGATTATATTATTGCTGTATTTTTTTATTCTGTGGCAATGAATGTGTACTAAAATGGTAAAAATACCTTTCATGCGCAAAAAATACAAAAAATATTCATAAATAACAAAAAAGTTGATAGCGTTATGACGCGCATTATTATGCGACAGCTCGACGCCATCTTGGGTTTTTTCGCTTGGGTTAGAGAATTATCACCCATTTTGACATACGAAGTGGTATATTATATGCCTTACGTCAGTGCGGACGAATTATGTATTTAGAAGTAAAGAGAAGAGAAAATGGGAATGTAATCAGATTCGACCATGTCACCTCTGTATCGGATGTAACATCTGGCTGGGCCTTTTCTGTTCCAGTAGTCAAGTACGCTTGAAGAACTCAGAACTAACGAAGACTGGCCGTTGAACAGCGTGAAAACAGGAAAGCTAAAGTACTTTAGTCACATGAAAACACATAGAAAGAGTTATTATTAAAAACACGAAATATGAGGCAGAGGAAGTGAAGNCTTTTGTCTCGGTGGTGAAATCATAATTCATTGAGCACCAAATAACATTAGACTGTAGACAAAATAACGACACTGACTTGATACACTGCCGAAAATAGGACTGAGTTTGATTATCTTTCCTTCGTTATCTCTCTCCATTAACAAGCTTTTTGATCTATATCGTATGAGTGAAGCCCCCTGAGTAGTGTCCATTTATTAGTCGGTTTGTGCATGAAAACAAACAACTCGAAAATTCTGGGACGGTGGTTCACGTACTGCGATTGCTATAGTAGTGACAAGGATAGAGTAGCCGTGTGAGCAAGTCATAATCTAGACTCTAACAGAACGCTTTAATTCTCACGTTCTTATCATTTATGGACCGTTATGGTAGAGATAGTCTTGCACATATGGCAATTTTTGGTGTAAAATGTGAAATTCACATTCAGTTTTAGTCTGTAACGCTCAATGTGAAAGTAAAACCTGATAAAGCCTTGTATACATGTCTACCTTTGCCACAACGTCCCAAGAGATCCGAAATTGAGAAAAGCTTATCGGGGCTTTGTTCGCAAAAGAAAATGGTGCTAATGAAGAATGGAAATATCAAGCTTATTGTAGAGACTGAGTAGACACAAACTCGCTGCTCATAAAAGTTAAGAGTGATGAAGTCGGGTAGTGCTCGAGAGACTTAAAACGAGAATTATCACCCATTTTGACATACGAAGTGGTATCTTATATGCCTTACGTCAGTACGGACGAATTATGTATTTAGAAGTAAAGAGGAGAGAGAATGAAGATGTAATCAGATTCGACCTTGTCACCTCTGTATCGGATGTAAGTTGTAACATCTGGCTGGGCCTTTTCTGTTCCAGTAGTCAAGTACGCTTGACTCAAAAGCGTAACTCAAAACTAACGAAGACTGGCCGTTGAACAGCGTGAAAACAGGAAAGCTAAAGTACTTTAGTCACATGAAAACACATAGAAGGAGTTATTATTTAAAACACGAAATAAGAGGCAGAGGAAGTGAAGAAGTTATACGAGTAGAATACCTCATGAACAAGGAGATCAATGATGCAGGACAACTGACAACTAGCCGAGATGCCTTCCTGAAGGCTGACAGGATTTCTACGCTCTACCTTGAGTCCGCTACATAAAGAGGAAACTTCAGCTTCCACCTCCTTCTCCACCCCTGACCAGAGGCATGATAAACCCAATTATTACATAGCTGAATAAAAAAAAAATGACCTATGGACGTCTGTTGTGTCTGGCTTGTGAGACCGAACAGCCACCGGGACCTTGCTACCAGAAAGTCCATTGATATTGGGGTACGCAGGCTCTCTGTCCAATCATCGTTGGGTAGGGGTGGGGAGGGAGAGAGAGAGAGAGAGAGAGAGAGAGAGAGAGAGAGAGAGAGAGCAATAGTGTAAGTGGAGAAACCTGCTGGCCAAAATGATGCGTCGATAGCGTGATGGACGTTACCGACATTCAGTCATGCTGATGGGTGAGCACGTCTCAGTCATAGACAGGTCTGGTTTCTTTTTTGTTTCTTTATCTCACATACAATCTTGTAAACATGCGTATCACTTATCATTCTTTCCTGCTGACTTGAAAGGTCGTATTTCACATGAATGAAGTTAAGACGTAAATGTGACTGCATAGAAGTAGTTTGGTAGCAGGAAGAGAGCTAACTACTCATAAAACTGTACAGGTCCTAAGTTTTCGAGCAAGGACATAAATTCTGGTGCTGTCATCAAAATCAGCATAACATTCTGAACAAATTATTCCAAGAAAATGTGCAAATTAGGTATTCTGCAAAATACGACGTTAAATGTATTATTGATTTGTTCATTAAGTGAAAAACTTTCAAAGTAGATTAGTCTTTTCTCGTGTGTGAAAATACCTTTTTCATTTGCACTGTGAAGATATAAACTTTACTCTCAAAGACGTCTGCGCACCTGACCCCATATTTACAGCTCACGAGCATTTGATTACTGGGCTTTTCATAAGAGGGCTGAACAAAGAGGCTTTTAGATTCAAAAGTAGGTTGTCCATAACTGCTCCTACCTCTCCTCATTATTGACAAGGCTATGGGCTTGGGAACTGGGAAGGAAAGTGGGGAAGACTGGGTCTTGGACACTTGGACAACACTGTTACAGTCAATGCAAAAAATCGGCGGAAGGGATTTTAAATGAGACTCACCCCCTAACAAGACCTCATGCCTACTAATGCAACCCAAAGCCTACTCTTAACTTTAATCCTCCTCCTTATCCCCTAACTTATGTCCATTCAGGTAGGAGCATCTGTCGAGACGAGTTCCGTCCAGACAGGAAAATCAGGTGAGAGTCTCATTCGGAATTCCTTCCAGATCAGTACTGGTCTATGACTTATACGAGCAGTGAATGTTACACGCTTACGTGATCAGTCATTGTACAGTCAAATTCCTCTTGCGTGGAACTATGATAAGGGCTGTCGATCACTCCTGAGTATCATGACTGGACTGGAAGGGTGGTGAGACCTCATGTACATATCCATATTCAGGCGCGAATTTTCGATTGTTACTGGAAGAACAGGCATGGGATAGACCTCTGACCCATGCCTGCGCAATGAACAAAGGCGAATTAAAACATTTTTTTTTAAATTACGGGGGCTGTCACTAGCACACTCACAGAGCAAGAAGGAAGAGGGTGGGGATCAGGAGGTATGAGGTGGTTCCTATCCTAGAAGAACAAGTACTGTCAGCATTACTGATGTCTACGAGGATGAAAGATTGATTTGGTAATCACTGGTAGTATCAGAAAGGCGGGGAAGGGGGAGTAGGAGAGGGCTTGTTCATTGATTCTGTGGAAGGCTAAGGTACGGCCATTGATAGAACACAGAGTTCATTAAGTTTGTCCCATTGACAAAGCTGAGACATGTCTCAACGGAGCGGAGGTGTTTTTTTTATCTTATTTTTCGCTCTCCTTCCTTCTCCAAGCTTTTATCTAGGAAAGAGGTGGTATCCAGTGTCTGTGTTTGCCTGTGTCTACATGGATGTTGGCCGGACACATTCCGTGTGAGGAACTAACCCTGGTGGCGCTCCTGCCATCTGACTCCGCGAAGCAAGTGTCGGGCAAACAGCCACCCGAGAGACTCGTAACACTACTCTGTCCTTTGGTTAAGTGATGGACAAGATAATTTCTCAGTATCGATACTTTCATACATTCGGTGCTGAATTCTTCGGATCTCGGCATAAAACCTCTAGCTCCAGATTTTTGATACTATAATTTTAGATCCAAGTCCCAGAGCCTGACAATATCGTTGGCCTATCTTATCTTCAATAACATTCACGACTGCGTGTGGTGAGTATATGTCGTGAATAAGCCCTAACCTAATTCTAGTTAGAATTCAATCAAAAAGTCAACAAGAACTTTGCATTAGAGCCCTTGCAACACTTCATGAGACTGCCTTTTTGCTTACATATCTTACCCACAACTTGTAATGCAAAAGCCATATCTAATGAAACAGCCTGTATCCAAATTAGTCTCGATCACCTTTCAATCAATCAGTGTGATTCTGCTTGTGTACCAACGAAGTTTCAAAAGAGAAGACCGGTTTTCAGCACTGACTTGTACTAAGTATCGATTACTTTTGTATTTGCAGCATGAACGCTGGTCATCACGATACCTTAGAACATTCGAGTATCAGCCACCACTATTCTTTGATTGGACAGCCCAGCCCATCAGCAGGGGAGAGAATTCACATCATCAAAGACCTGCAGGAGACAGGAAACCTTCCACACTCAAAGCGACATTCAGACCCCGCGAACAATGGCCCGTCTACTCAAATTTGAAAAATATACCCAGGGATTAAATATGCCCCATCCATTCATCGTCTCCGCAAGAGCAATTTACCTGTAAGTTTATATTAGATTATTTTTCCACAATCTCCGAGCGATGCGTAAGTTTGGATAACATTGTTCCCCCTTTCTCCAGTGTGCTGCTGAAGGTTGGTCCGATCACGTGTGTAGTGCTTGTTCTACATCCAATCAAATCCTCTCGTCAACATGCCCTAGTACCTGTCATTGTCACGTGTAAGATGCGCGGGCGACGCAAATGTTAAACCGTGCCAAGACAGTGCACACAGTGGCGGAACAGAAGCCTTTTCACAGTGTGTCTGTGTGTATGTAAAGAGAGGATCATCATGAGGGAAATGTGGATACGCCATGAACTCAATGTCCGTACACGCCAGTTTTTGTCAAGTTCAGTTATTCCAAAAATTTCATGTTTATCCAGGGTTATAGGCTTCATAACATCTTGTTTAAAATTTTATGCACTCTGTCGACATTTGCCGTTGTCTGCATTCCTTCTTTGGAAAACTTAGGACAAGAAGCATCACACTCTGATGCGTAGAGGCAGTTCTTGGACTTAGGAACACCACAAAGCCAGCACTGGGAGCAAATTAAGGGAGAAACATTTGAGAGTTTGGGCTTTAACGATGGGATCAGTTGTCATCTTGAAGAATAAAAAATGCACCGGTGCTGAATGCATCCTTATTGGCGTTCAACGTGCAGAGTTAATGTAATGGTAAGAGATCCCACCAATGACTACGCAAGCTCACAGTTAATTTTAATTGTAGTGGTATTGTTTTTATAGCACTGCTCATTTTAAATAGACATTTTTTTCAGTCAGTTTACCAAAGCATATTTAAAAAACAATTATCGGTTAGTTCTGTGCTGTAAATCGCGATTAAAATAAATAACAATGAAAGTTCCAGTCAAAATAAGGTAGTTCAGGAAATGATATATATATAGAAGTATCTGCAGGCCAGTCATTGGATAGTTTGCTCTCAGCAATATTGTCAGGAAACATCTGCCGTGATCTGCTGCACAAGACCTAAGCCGTGCAAAATTCCATCTTTCATCTTCGTCGAGCCTGTGTTGCTGTAGAATCTGGACAACATCGTTCCACTGGCCTGCATCCCCCTCTCCCCTTCCTTTTCCCCCCACCTGCCTGTGGGATCACGTCTGGAATCGTCTAAGCCAGCAATTTAAATTCATGAATACCTGCAGTTGTCCACACTTTTAGATGACATGGCAACTAAACATTAATAATACTGGCAACAGTACCCATTCTTCCAACGGGATTGCCGTGCCTGAACACTAAAAACACATACAGACGAAGACAACGAAGCGTGGCGCGAGTTTTGACTCGTCAACTGTGATCAAGGGAAGCAACTTTTTTTTTCAGCCGATTCAAAGCAGGAACCGGCGGTTACTCTGACTTTTACACGGAAGAATTTTTCTTTATAATATGAAGCTATTATAATAAGAAAAACATAAGGCCGCCGCGAAATTCTACATTGACGAAAACGGTGACATATCAAATTTCACGGGTTTATGACCTGGTCATGAAATGCAAAGGCGTTACATAAACATGTCGCCTTAATGTTATTATATGAGAATGAAGATGTTGCGAGACGAGTAGAGTAATATATGGTAAGTACATTTTACTATACTTGTATAAACGAGCATTAGAAGTGGACCACTTCATTGGAATATACATAGATAAGTGGGCTATCTCGAAGGACAGCACCGCAATGATAATGATACAGTGTCATAGACAGGTCATGGACTAGATCGATATTTCGACTAAATCGGTGTTGTTGTTAGAGAATGCCGATAAGTAAACTAAATGAACTTCTTGAAATCTTTGGGTTTCAAATTCCATATCCATTTACTGGTCTGGACTATGTTTGTCTGGTCCCTGAGGCGTCGTGAAATGGGCGGTCTCTGTATTCTCTGGGCGGTCCTTAGTAAAGGGGTGCGTTTTTGATTGGTGCGCGCCAATCACAGTGAGGAAGGGTGCACACCTACTAGAGGGGCGTTAGAAACGTGTCATCTTTTGTCAAAATTTGGGGGGAAAAGCTCGGCAACATGGTGGCCACCATCTACGGTTTCAAATTTGTTAACGGAAGTTTTATCAATGGCCTTGTGTCGGACGAAGATGGGGCAAGAACCATTGGTGGTATGTACGCTAATGAATGAGGCAAAGATCTAAGTATGGGAAACACCACTCGCAAGTCAGTGCGCTGTTTTCTGTCTCTTCCACATTAGTCACAACCATATTGACTTGATTAGAGGCTGATACTTTTCTTTAGCTAGGGAAAGCATGTGCGGTTTGCCAGTTTGTCAAATTGCAAATACCAAACAAATAAAGGCCTGGATTTGTTGTTTTCTAAAGAATGAGATATTCATTCACTGACTCATCAGGAAGAGACTGTAATATAATATTGATGTGAAGTTTGCTCTGCAATACGAAACTGACAGAGCTCATATTCATCTAGACTATTTAAGCTTACAGCAAGGAAAATAAATGAAGAAGGAAAACATCTGTCTTGTATTTACCTGATATTCTATCAAACCGCATTGGAAGTTTTTGAATAAATAAGAAGTAAATAAACACCTTCCATCTTGAAGACGACTCTTGTTTTGACGATATAGAATATGCTTAAACCGCAAATAAACAACCTCCTACTCATTATGACCTGATAAAAAGTAGAAGAAAATAACTTTTTATGAAAACAAATTTGAGCACTTAACAAAGAATACAAACCGGAAAAAAACTTTTCGAAGCTCATCATTTCAGCATCAGTTTACCTGTCTGACAAGGTATAGGTCCAGGTTACAAGAAAAACAATAGTAATAACAACAACAATATCAGCCACAAATTTGAGATTCACGAATGAGGATGGAAAGAAAATCAAGAATCTTTAAACTTCCGATAACATGTGTTTAAGGAAAAATGAAGCCAAAAATTAAAACAGCCGTGGTCAAATTTTGTTACAGCTAAAAATATCTGGCAGCCCCTCTCCAATCTCAAAGTTAGACTACTTACTTTTCCCCTAATGGAAAGTTGAGTTCCCACTTTCGCATCTCTCAAGAAAGATTTACTTCCTGAAAATTAATCTTCATGTCCATTAGACAGGTCAGGTTCGTCACCACCGCCCACTTAACCCCACCCCCCTCACCCACACATACACAATGTGGGCAGCTTCGAATAATAGAAGATCCTAGGAACAGCCTATAGCCTTGAGAAGGAAACCACAATTTTATAAAAGATGATGTAAAAACAACAGTGAACTCCAACAAACAGAAGAGGGGCTTTACGGGGCAAAGACAGCTGGGGCTTGACAAGGCAACTACGGTCCTTCTTATGACGTACTTTGGTTGAACTTGAATTGACGAACGTTAACATAATCGGTCATAGTATAAAAGTCGTCCTGAAGTAATACATTAGTCCACGACGTAATCACTTTATGAGGTGCCAGATGCGATAGCCATTAGGACCAATGCGTGCATCCTCAGTCCAGTGTATGCCGGTATATTCAATCAAACCCGTATCACTCGGTATACTAATTTAATCTTCCCACTATGAATATGAATACTATGTGACATATCGGTGACGCAAGTGAAGAGCGGACCAAAATCACTGCTTTGTAAGACAGTAGACATAGTCTAGTCAAGCTTGACTTTTTTGATCAGGGTCGAAACGGACGTGAAGAAATAGAACTCAGATCTAGTCTAAATTGCGAGGAGATGTCTAAAAATTGTGACGTCATGAGCAGAAACGACGTAAGCACAGTGGATTTATATATTTCGTTTCATATTTTCAGATGGACAATTTGATTACGTAGTCTAGGTCAGTGGTCAGTGAGAACATGTCATGCTGCCCTGATAAACTATCCTCCTCCAAATTTACAAAGGTACCGTGCTGCTCTCGGGTTTAGAAGTGCAAACAGCTCTGACCGGAGCCCTCGCAATAGAATTATGCTTCCTAAATCTACATATTATTATGGTCATGTATCAGTCAGCCATCTCCTTAAATTGGATTCGTCGCCCATAATGCCCGGAACTGATGCTCTTTTCTACAAGTCACACCTAACTCTTTTTTTTTCCTTTTAAATATTAAGTGTGAATACAATAATGTAAAGTCGCGTAAGCGAGCATTAGCTTGGATATGAGACTTATAAACCGCATTATTATTATTATTATTATTATTATTATTATCATAATATCAAGTGGATCAAAAGGTCCCCTCAGTGCGAAGAGAAGGCAAGAAAATCCCATGCAGGAGATACGGCATAACGCCCAAGTTTATAGGCGCGTTGTGACGCTACATAATGGAAATGACCTAATTTATTTCAACGAGTCAATCAAAAAAAAAACCGAGTAGTAGATGGATGGTCGGAAAAAAGCTTTCTACGAGTTCACAATGGTTGATGGATCTCATGTAGTAGTATCCTGGACACAAATCATCAAATAGTAATGAGTGAAATACCGGTATAAAGAATATATAATTACATATACATGTAGTATTAAGATGGAGTAAGGAAAGATAACGGTGGTCTGTACCTCTTCTGAGTATCGATACTTCAGATGCTTAGGAATTTGGATGCAATATGAAAAGTATGGTAGTATCGAAAGTATTGGCAGGTATCGAAAGTATCAAAATGTATCGAATACTATCCTCAGACACGGCCATAAGTGCTGAATGAAATGACGCCAAAAACAGCATTTCAGATCATTTGTGGAGTACCATGTTATACGTCACAACATGCGTCACAACATACGTCACAACGAGTGATTGTTGTTATTGCTCATATTCTAGGATAAGACAATGACCTTGGGTTTCAAGGAACGATAACCACTGAGTCGCTTAGGTAAAGACGTAAGAGTAAAAATCCGGTAATTGACCCCTAAAATAGGCATTTTAAGTTTTCTTTAACTTCAGGAAGTTACCATGGCACACAGATTTTGATATCATTACGACAATGAGCCTTATCTAGGTCATCCAGCCAAAATGGCGGTGGTGGTAATGGAAGTGACATCTCCAGAAGACGGTGATAACGATAAAATTCATGATAATAGTTTCAAAATTGCGTATTTTCCCCAAATAGAAAGCGGATTTCCATCTTTGGTATGTCTGCTTTTGTTTAGACTGTGACCGCCTCGTACTGGGTTTATTTCAACTCGTTTCAGTGTGGTTGTTTTTATCCAGCTTTCATTTACTCGAACTTATTTTTTAGTGACGCAAGCCGAACAGCCGCAATATTTAGACCTAGGTCTGTTAACAAAATATTTGAGATGTACTTTTTTTTTTTATTTAACATACGTCCTGCGGAAACTGTAGTGGAGTTCAACTTTGGTCTATTTTTTTTTTTTTAACAATGATCATAATTATGATTTTTTTTTGAAATTTTAAAAACAGTTGTGTGGCTCATGTGATTTGAACGCCTAACTAGAGAAGGCTTCACAGCCGAAATGTTTTATCATAGTGAAATTCTGATGTTATAGTCTATTGATCAAAGTTCGCCTGTGATATAATTTTAAAAGTCTTATTTCTTGCTGTTATCAAATAATAATAGGGATCATGATGGTGATGATGATAATGATGATGATGATAGTGATGATGACGATGATGATGGTGATGATGATAGTGATGATGATGAGGAGGAGGATGATGGTAATGATGATGATGATGATGATAATAGTGATGATAATGGTAATGATGATGATGATGATGATGATGATGATGATGATGATAGTGATGATGATGATGGTAATGATGATGGTGATGATGATGAT
>JAWQUT010000077.1:301728-314138 GCA_033807755.1 Ellobium chinense | reverse complement strand
CGACGGGGAGGTGGTGAGTTTATAGTGACGTATATCCCCCCAAAAAATACAGCAGGCGGTGATGATATCACCTCTGTTTCCGCTCCCACCTTCCTAATTACGAGGTCAGCGCCTATGGGGGTGTGAAGTAGTCTCCACTCCACTGATAACGCCATCTGCTATCCTAAACAATCCTTAATGATACCGGAAGTTAAAATTAGACCAGACCCGGCGCGGAATGCCCTCTGTATGACGCATTGTGGGATCGCTGAGGGAGACTAAATTTAGTCATAAATTACTGAGTTGCTCTTGCAAAGCTGAGCTGAGCGCAAGTTATGTGCGTTTATTACTCACTTACAAATTCGGTTATTACTTAAACGGCTCAAGTAATTTCTTACTGACCTATTTCTCTCTCCTATTTGTGTATTGCTTTTTCCTGGTTCCAACCCATTAGTATAATAGCAGTAGAATCCTGAATAACTGTATTAAGTCATTATACGAGGGCGAATCCAAGTCTTTTTCTGTCGACTGGTCCATCCTAAAATGATAAAATTTGGCATGCACATTGTGAAATTAGTTACATCGGCTGGGAAGATATATCTAGAAATCTTTTGTCGTGGAATTGATTTTAGATTCTATCACTGTCTTTTAAGCCTGCTTCCGTGCGTCATAAACCATTCGTCGAAAGGGTGTGGCACCTACCTTATGACGCACACTTAGGCGGATGAATACATGAAACCTCCATATTTAGTACTCATTTATTGAGATCACTTTGTCAATACATGAACTTCATGTGCATGGATTTAATATTATTTTATCATTTCATTATTCAAATAGACCTCGATCTTAAAACCTCCTCGGTAATAAGTGTGGTTCTTCCATGTACCAAGAGCATACTTATTATTAAGATTCTACTGTACATGCATTGCACTGCACTTCATTAAAAAAGGAATGTAACATATTTCGACTATCTCCCTTCCAATTCACCATTATGAAAAACATTCGGGTGTTTAAGGATGTTTTTGACGCGGAAAAAAATGGGAATAGAAACTGATTTTCTATATACAAGAAAGCCATTAGAGATATCATCCAAACATTTAGACAGGTCCTTAGTGACAGTGGTGGTGGTGGGGATGGTGGTGGGGATGGTGGTTGTGATGATGGTAGTAATGATGATAACGATGACGATTTTAATGCGATCGTTGAACAGGAAGTGATGAGATATTGAGGTCAAGTCTGGTATTAGTGAGTGGTGATCGCGGAAGTAATGGAAACCTTTTAATGGCGTTTAGTAGATAATATCTAGACTGGATTTGATCGGAGCTGTTGTTCCTTGAGACAGAGATAAAGAGGAATAGATCCGACATTGGCTGGTATGAAAGACAGTGCCGTGTCTGGTGAGCTTCCGACGATGTCTGTCTTATTTGCACTCTAAACAACTTTTTACTAAATCTGGTCTGTAAGTTTACAGTGTGAACTGAGTGCGTGGACATAAACAACCGAATGACGATTCTGAACTATTCGAGCTTTTTGTCTAATTTGGATGTTATTCTCCTACGAAAAGACATCGCTGTGCGTGAAGCCTTCACTCAGAGTTACGTCTTTCGTAGGAGAATAACATCCAAATTAGACAAAAAGCTTAAATAGTTAAGAAATTTAAACGTATCAAAATTGTTCCTGGTAATAATGCTTTCCCAATATATCGCAAGACATTAGACTAGTAGCTGGAAAGTGCAAACTCCCATAAAGTGCATCTTCATCTTGTCATATCTATGATGACGTATGCAGAATCATGGGTTTATACTTCGCTATTATTACTGACAGTACGAGACTGATATTTTCATAAATTTTCCATTTCAATGTAGTATTTTTGAAATGTATGTGTCCGCGATTTTTTTCTCTCGATTCATTTATTTATTTCGATATATGCATTTCTTTGAAATAGATACCTACTAGAGATAAGTTAATAATTGTTATTGTTAGCGCTTCCTTAGAAAGTCAGTGAAAATTCCATTAAATTGAGGAAATCTTTAGCTACGATACTGATTTTATTTCTTTCTAAGGGCTAGATCTATGTTCTCTGTGGTTAAACGATTTTGCACATCATTTGCTTTTCGTATTTCCACATGCACTCAACTCATAGATGTCTGTAAATATCGAGGGCGAGGAGAGGGTAGAGGATGTGGATTCCAGTTCAATGAAAATTTATGAAGTTTTTATCTCCATGAATGCGCAGATAATTTTTTTCTGTTGGCAATGGTTTGCTGCAGCGACATACGACATTCGACACCTTGAACTAATAAGATTATTGAACGATAACGCAGTTAGATGATGCAGTCTAGCTCAGTATTGTCTTGCTGTTGTTATGTTTTGGCACAGAAATAATTGGGAAATAATGTGCAAAGATCAGGAAATGTTCGGTTGCACCGGCGCGGGGACAGGAGTGGAGTTCAAAACCCTTATTATACAAATACCTAAAAATTAATAATTAGTAAAATTGGTGAACAAAATGGATTTGTGCGTTCAGCAGTCCGTGTATTTGTGTTAATCTCTTTTCCAAGTCATGATTTCCAGATGTTGATGTCATCAAACTGCCATGAGCTCATTTGCCTGTTTTTTTTCACTTAGGGTATCAGGTCGCTTCAGCACAAATACAGCTATACTGTAACCATGTGTGTAGGGAAAGTTCATTACATGAGAAATAAACATTAAGGGTAGGTCGGATACGACATGGAACTACATGTGCTTTCAAGCGTAATTTCGACCAAAGGGTTAGAACATAGGCTACGTGTGGATTGATATGTATAAGTACGTCCTCATGTGTAGCGAACGGACTAATCTTACATCTTACATCCTGCCCGTGCAGTTACATGTCATTGTTAAAGGTCCCTGCAGTGTGTAACACCACTCATCTCTGTCCAGTTCAAACCTCTGAATTTTTTCCCTGCCCAGCCCAGTCTCTCCAGTCTCTCTCAGTACAACTGTTCTTTTCAACTCTACGTCCCATTTAACCCTTTAACTACCAGCCCAGATATCCTTTGCTTCATTCTGAATACCAATTCAAGGAACATAACTATATCAAAATTAGCGTATATTAATGTCACAAAAATGGCTTTTTTTTAAAATTACTTTAGCTCTAATCATTATGATACTGTGTATGATGGACAAAGCGGAGAACATGAACAGCGGGCGATGCAATGAACAGTGGGAACTGGCTATGGAAAACAGTCTGGTAAACCAAGGGTTAATGATCTACTTTGCAATTCTTATATCATCTGTTCAGAGGATATGACTAACATATTATGTCCATCTTGTTTTTTATGACTGATGACACATTGGGTTATCCTGACATTTCTATGACCACAGCCTAGTTTTGAATTCATTCCATTCCAAACACAGCATCTTTCTGTATTATTACTCTGTGACTAATTCCAAGACTGCATCACGAAGCTTTCATGCAGACTGCATAGGATCTGTTTCGTCTGACTCGCGGCAGGGTTGCAGGGCTTGTGTCAAGAATGGTCCAACAGTCCACGCTGTATTTCCCCTAAGTAGCACTAGAACCATCTCTGAAGTGGGAGGGGGTGGGGATTGACCTCTTGACTCATCCTCTCCAATCCACCACGGGAGGTCTGATAGTGAGTGGAGAGAGAGAGAGGGATAAGACGGAGAGAGAGAGAGGAAGAAAGGAATAAAAGGATTTGTCTTGGGGCCATTGAAAATGAGGTGTAAGTCACTGTTTGACTGAATCATGTTATTAGAATGACTTGAAGATATTACTGTGTTTACTTCCATGAGGTGAAAAAAAAAGAAAGAAAGAATTTGAATAGGAGCGGTTACTCCAAAAGAAATGTAAATGTGGTTATTTTTAATTACCATCTCTCGTTATTTGGATTGGACATTATCGATTATAGTAGTTTTGTTGGTTTTTGGCTTTTTTTTTCTCAGAGGGAAGCAGGACTGCCTGTTTGGCACTCATGTAACGTCATTCTGAATTACTCCAGGCTTCTGATTTTATACGCTAATGATTAAACCAGTGTACGGGGCTAGCAAAAATTAGCATTTCCGACTTTTCGCAAAAATCAAATCCTTGCAAAAAATAAAAAAAGAAACATAATTATATAATAATGCCATATTGTAATGCCCTTAGCGTCCCTCCACCCCTCCCCCACCCCATGGGCATGAGCTATGAGAGAGGTCGCTGCGATTCTGGTTTTCTTGGGTGGATAGATGTACTGTGTACCTGTGGGTGTCTGGATTTAGATAGGCGAAAATTTATTGCCTGAATGGTATCTGTTAACTACAGGTCACATTTATAATTCTGTGTGACGATCAAATTATCGATTGCAAAGCCATGCTTACGATACTCGAGAATTTTTAAAGCCTGATTTTCTTTAAATTAAACTAATCTACATATTGTATCAAAAAATGTATCTAGATCCATCGTAGGCATGAGTTGGCTGTGCTAAAAAAATCACCGTCATCTGCTGCAGCCGGAGACAGAATGATTTTTGTTCTTTTTTTTCTGTGGAATCAAAGAACTTTTGATACGAGCAAAGCGAGGAACATCTATGTTCTGGGTTGCCTCAGTTATAAAGTTCAGGTTAAATTTCAAGTTCAAAGCTTTTATTAGGTCATAGGCCAACACTCATCATTTCACAAGTTCAAGTTCAAGTTTATTTAGGCAATACACAATACACTGCAAAGACACGCGTTCCATATGCACTTCATTTCCACTGACTAGGATGGTGTAAGAGGGCACACATTGCAGCCTGGGCTTACTGTATTGTATTTATTATATTCTTCGAACGTTTAATGCTCCACCGTGTTATAATTTTCAATGTTTGTGATGCATATACTTTTAAAGTCTGCATTAAATCTTTTTGTCATTGTCATTGTCATTGTCATTGTCATTGTCATTGCTACGTTTGGTAGGTCTTCTTTGACGTCATTTTGAGTATGAATTGACGTCATTTTAAGTATGAATTGACGTCATTTTAAGTTTGAATTGACATAATTTTTAGCATGAATTGATTTCATTTTTTGAGTATGAATTGACGTCATTATAAGTATGAAATGACGTCATTTCGAGTATGAAGAGGCCGTCCCTGGGACAATTGACTCAGCTCATTGGTTGTATCGCCCATATCATACTGAAAATGACGTCAGTTCATACTCGAAAAAAACCTCACACACGCAGCCCTGCAATGAGCAGCATGACGGATGCGGAAGTGCTCATCCAGTTCGCCTTCACAAAATTCCCAAGAGGAGATAATGATCTCGTTTCGATCTTTTTGCGGGCACGATTCTCATTTTATCTAGCCTAGATCTAGATATTGGCCTCCCACACACCGCCTCTCTCGCACATGTTTGTTTACTTCAAGTGGAGACCATGCCAGGTTTCTGCAGTTTTCAATCTCCAAATCATTATAAATTTATCACGTCATTTCCGTAAACCTTTCAAAGATAAAACACCCGGAACAAAATGAATTTATTATAAATGCCAGGGAAGGTTGGATGAAAATCAACAGTTTCCCGAAGCTCAAAAGCATGATTTGTGCAATTTTTGTTTGTACCATCATCATCATCATCGTCATCGTCGTTGTTTTCATCGTCATTATGAGTAATGATGTATGAATTAAAAATTAGAAACATAATAAAGAAATAATTTTAAGATACATAGACATGAAATGCAAATTTTTGTCATCATCATCATCGTCGTCGTTGTTTTCATTGTCATCATGAATAATGATGTAGGAATTAAAACTTAGAAGCATAATAAACGAAAACATACATGAAAGGCGTTAATGCAATTTTTTTTTAATCATCATCATATCATCATCATCATCGTCGTCGTTGTCATTTGGAACACTGATTAAAAAAATAAAAAAATAAAGTTCTGTCCATACTAGCGACGAATTAAGAAATTATTAATTTTTAAAATATAAAATACACAAATTATAATGATATAAAATAATTACGAAATTTCTGATCTCAAGTGATCCTTCATCAAGTTATTACAAAATGAAATGAAAGAGTGAGAAAATTACTAGCATAAATGAGTGTAATAGTGTTCAAGGAGAAAAAAAAAAAAACAAAGATCATCTTCATCGTTACCATCGCCGTCGGCAGCGGCTGCAGAAATAGATAACCTCAAAAAGACAAACACAAAATGTCCCTGTGTTTCCTGCTAGCAACTAGCTCCTAACCACTGTCCAGTGCAACAGAACAGACCTCAGACATCTTTCCCCTCTTTATGTTCCAGTCTAACTTTTTAAACATATCCCAGTCTTTATTCATGGCATCCTACAGCCCATGGCGGTACAGTATAGTACTTGTGCCCTTGTACCGGCTAATCCATCAAGATCTACCCATCTATCTGATGACTCATTCGCAGACTTGAAACCATCCAGACCCTGCACTCCCCCACCTCCCATCCCCATCCCCATCTTCCGTTCCCCCACCCCTAGACACTATCCCCACCGCCAATCCATCCACCCCAACCCGTGTCTTTTCTCTCTCCACCCGTCCCAAAAATCGACCCATTCTTCCCGGCTGGGTCCCATACATCAAGAGTAGACAGCGTCTTCGTAGATCAAATTCTTATGTACTTAGGACTGTTTTCCTCTCCTGCCTGGCCCCACTCGCTACGGAAGTTCTGCCGCCCAGCGGTAGTGACGTTGTTTGGTTTACGTCCCGTCATATCGCTCACACAGGCAGAGGCGGATCTCATCATTCTACTGGAAGGGGGGGNGGGGGGGGGGGGGGGAGGGGGCATTGCCTGTCTCGCTTCTCTTCCTCATAGAAATGAATAATTGCTTCTCATCAGGTGGAGAGTGCGCAAAGAAAGTGACCAGTGACCACTCCAGGTAGGAGGAGGAGGGGGGACTGCCTGGGTGCTCCCTTTAAGAACCGCCACTGTACGCAGGACACTCACCCAGCTATTCAGAAGTTGCCTCAAGGATTCGGTCCATCTACAGCTGACCGTTCGTTCTCATTTGATTTATTCACGTGCTGCTTTTTAGCACTTCAGTAGGACGATTTTCTCATTTTTCTGCTTGGAGGAGNGGGGGGGGGGGGGGGGGGGGGGAGGGGGGAGAGAGACGGAGAGAAAGGCCTAGCATTTCCAATTAATCTTTGTTTACATCTGCATGCATGAACATACAATACGGCTTTATCATCATATTTTAACCGGAGGGCCCAATTTCAATGGGATCATTCTGTGATGCCATGCGAGCAACCTGATTAACGTAACCATTGTCTTCGAGACTAGTCACAACTTTTGCCTTGCTCGGGGACAATATTTAAAAATGATATGAACCATCTTACTGTTAATATTGTTGATATCACTCTTGGATATCGCGGCCCAAAGTGTGGCATTGTTGAAAGTTTTTTACTGAAGTACTGATGATGCTTACTAAATCTTGTAGTTACTGAAATGCAGTTCCAGCATGAAGACAATGGAGAACACATTAACAGAAGTGTATCTAAGTGGATCCTCGATATTAAGGACCTACAGTATATTCTCGATATCAGGTATGAATTCCAGATGCACTGATTCAATATTATTCCATATTTCAGATTCAAGTGGACCTCGATGATAAGTATACGTCAATAATAGAATTATTATCAAGGGCATCATATTATCGAAATTTGACGGTAAACTATGTATTGCTTTTAATACAATATTTTTCAAGATATATTGTTCACATACACTTATATAAATATCTTCGCCAGTGTCAGATCAGACTATTGATAACGCCATCCTCTGTCTCCGTTTAAAAAACAAAAATCTTCCATGCAAAGATCAACATTAAGAAATTCCCCATATGCTGGACATCTGGAAACCCTTCTATTTAATACTCCTCATAAAAAATGTCTGTGATGAGAAAAAGGTAGACTGACTTCACTGTGAAAATCCAGAGTGCTCTCTCTGTGAGGGTTATACCAGATTTCCTGTTCACCGACAATGCAATAAGGAGAGTTGTGCCTCACCACAGCAGACGAACGTCCGCGAGCTATATAGTGCGGTCACAAATCAATCTGAACAATCCATCATTTCGACTTTACAAAGTGGTAGAGTTAGTGAGTGAATGAGTAGAATTTGGATACAAAAAGAGGTTTAAGAACACGGAGTAACAATGAGTGTGACATACACAAAGAACGGCTGTTAGAAAAACAAAAATTATCGTACTTCTCACCTGAGTTTAGGTAATGTCCAGGCACTTTGCGAGAGTTTACGATTTGTAAATCCCGTCCCATTGGCCATAAATAGTATCTTCAATTCGAAGGAGATCTGCGTGGGCTACCATACAAAATTGTACCGTTTGATTTCATAGGGTGCTAGTTTTTATTTACACAGCTCATAGACGAGCTGACCGGAGAAGTCATTTGTCTAATTGGGCGCTCCGACCGCCGGCACTGGACATAGATAGTCTGCGATGAGTAATGCTCTGAGACCAATATAACTCTGACCGGACGTTATATGGGTGTCCCATGATGCCTTGCTAGAGTTAGATAGCTCTCCAGACGTGCCGGGTCGAAAAGGATGTACAGCTCTCCTATCCCGCCAGCGCTCAGTTTACAGGAAGAGTCCTGACGTCATCGCACTAGCGGACGGGCCGCCATGATTGTGGGTAGATTCAGTGTCTATGTTTGGATGCGCACATTAATTCAAGTCTTTCATGGGCTGTGTACCATTCTCGGTCACGTCACCTCCTGGCCGAGTTTTTCTTGTGATTGTGGTGATGGGCCACCGTTAATATGATACGCAAACAAGTCGTAGTACTCTGGGAAAGAAAGTGTCCGAGCTCTCAATGAGTTCCTTTTCTACTGCGCCAGTACGACCATTGTACGTGGCCAGTGCCAAAGTGGCCCACGATCTCAGTGTGTAAATATGAAAACATGGAGGACGGTGGATTTCCGGGCAATTCTGCATGCTCTGATTTCTCTCATCCACCCACCCACTCACCCACCCACTCCTACTCACTCTCACTCGTGCTTTTTATCGCTCACGTCTGACCGTCTATCGGTTTGACTGCTTGCCTGTCTGTCTGTCTGTCTGTCTGTCGGTCAGTCCATCTGTCAGTATTCCTTCTTACAGAAATCTTTATCACAACGCTATCCTCTTTCTGTAGCCCCTCCCCTCCCTCCCCCCCGTCTAGTATATAATTTATTTTTCCTAGTACTTGCTGTGAGTTAACTTACCTGTGGCTTATGCATACAGCCAAATGTACACATTTTTTTCTGGGCGGAATGAAGAATTGAAATTAAAAGTCTGTTTTATTTATACTACAACAAAAACCGTCCGACCCGGAAGCCGAACCCTCAATGACTTCTTAACTGGACTGTGAGAACGATTCACGAACTTCTCACTCATGCTATCTTCACCGCCACCACCAACACCAACATCACCTTTACAGATACCGCTGACCCCCCACCCCCCTCCTCCTTCCCTGCCATTTTCAAAGAAGACCTATTAACTCGGTAGCGCATAATATGTCAAAACTTCCTGGATTAGTCGGACGAAAACATTATTTTTTTATAAAAATCTAACTCCTGGTATGCATTACATGTTACTGGTATTGACGATATCCCGATTTATTTTTCTAGGTATCGATATCTACACCAAATAATTTGCTTCGCAAAACACAACTGCAACCATATGTGTCATATTGCTCTTAACATCAAACAGATGAGTAGACGAAGCCAACCAAAACCTTCCAGGGTCTGGTTTTACCAGAATGTGCCCGTTTTTCTCATTTAGTGCAAAACTGCAGCATAAAAATAAATATATATACAATCCATATTTATTTTACTGGAATACAGCTGAAAAAAATAAACACCTAATCGCTGTTTGCAGGGGCGGTTTTTTTGGGATTCGCACGGCCCTGGTCACAAGAGGCACGAGAAGTATGCGGGGCCCAATTTCATACCATAACACTGCCATTCTTGGGACAAAGTCCGCATGAACAGCCGGCTTAGTAATAAAATTTACCATTCGTTCGGCCCCTGCCCCCACCTCTCTCTCTCTCTCTCTCTCTCTCTCTCTCTCTCTCTCTCTCTCTCCCTCCCCTTCTTTCCTTCCCTCTCACCTCTCGTTTTCTCTCCTCTTATAAGTGCGAGGAGTTGAACCCATGCCAGTCATGCCTATGTCTAAATCTGCCCCCCCACCCCACCCCTCCAGCCTAGTGGGTTATGGGAGCGGTTTGCAGCATCTGGACCAGATGGTAACAAATCATGTAGTAGTGACCACGACAACAAGCCTTCTAGATCTAGCCCTTTAACAATATCTAGATACAGATTTTATCAGATGACGTTTTTACTCAAGCCTAACATTTGCTTTATTGGCAATATCGGAAATACGGCACCCAGTCTGCCAAGGAAGAAACCTTCAGAGAAGTTAAAGACGCGAGAGAGAGAGAGAGAGAGAGAGAGAGAGAGAGAGAGAGAGAGAGAGAGAAGAAGAAGCAAAATGGGACAATTCAGTTATTTGAATTCAGTCGCACGATTCATGTCGGGAAACCCAATTTTCCCGAATTTCAGGAGTAAAGGATTTCATTCTGTACAGGAACTTGACAGGTTGATGGTTTACTGTCCACCCGAACGTTAAGATAAAAAAAATATTTTTTAAAAGTTTAATATGAGAAAATATGAAAGCAAATCCATGTGAATGGGGGATGTGTCCACGACCATTTACAGGCTGGAGTTTGTTTCCAAGGGACTGACGATCGGATAGCGTAGCTTTTATGACTCTTTGGGAGAGTGCAAGATAAGGAATAAACAGTAAACAAATGTCTTTCATGGAAAGCCGAGACTGAAAGATAAGATCAATTCTGCGACAAAAAAATAAAGGACGTGAAAATGTTTGGCTCATTAGATTGCCGAAATGTTATACTACTCAATATTTTACAGAAAGTACTTACCGGTACCGATACTTCAAAAAAGCATCCGGTGTCGATACTTTCCCAGCAGTATCACACATCATCCAATGAGTTCCAGGCTGACTGAACTATGCGGAAAATTCCTTTGTTCTGAATTGCTAACAACGGCACCTGTCCTTTCATAATCACTATATCAAGTCTTTCCTATCGTTAGGTCTGCATTTATTTTCTCTCTAGATTGCTCAGGATGGCTTCCACCTCTGTACATTCTCTGAGATTAAAGAATTAAAAAGAAGCTTTATGTTTGCTGAACCGGTGATGAGCAGATGGCCGTAAGGAATGCGCAATAGATTGGGACATTATAGTCAATTTTCAGTAATAATTGTGGGGAGGTTTTAGGGTTGCTTTAAGGAGGTTACACTACTGATGTTGATGGGGTAGATGTTGATGGGGTAGCCAGTGCTATAAATAATTAAAGATCTGCCCAACGGATTTGTGAACAGTACTTGATTGACTGCACTTTACTGTGTTGCCTTTCTTGAACAATAAAACGAATCTGAAGTCCAAGATCTTTTGACTACGGAGAGTTTAGAGAGTAGTTTTTCCTTTTGTTTTTAATTTTTACCTTCATATAGCCATTTTACTTGAAAGCACTGTCTGGCGTATGATATTAAAAGACCGTATAGCCAGATTTCTATGTGTCTCGTGAATGTATAAAAAATGTTTTTCGCAATAGTCATTTGGGCATACGATTTTAACACTTGCGAATATCTATTGTATTTGTTAAAATATCGACACGAGATTCAGGTCATCAAATGTGCCATATTTAAAAGTAAAATCCTGTACAAACAACTCTCTTCAGTATTGTTGTAAAGTCATGGTCTTCATTTAAACATAAACTTGAACAATGCACTAGACATTTAAGTTCTCTTGGCGTTCTTGAGGAAACTAAAGTAGAACAAAAAGATGAAAGCCTGTCGTTCACTCAGATGTTACTAAAAGAAAAAGACAACACAATATATGACGGTCCTGGCTTGATCAATGACGCCCACAACAGGTGAACACGATGGAAAACTGTTCTCACCAAAGTCACTCAAAAGCCATTAAGGACCATAATAAAGACTAGACGTGAATGTTGTCATTATTCTGATTTAGATCTAGCCTTTATCTCCTAGGCGTCTGTAAGATAGCGCAGTCAAAAAAAAAAAAAAAACTTACTGGCAGATGTAAATCTGGCTCTACATTATTCTAAAATAATATAGTTTGTAGGTGAGCGCTGTTTGTCACTAAATTGTTATTCATTTACTAGGAGTTTAGTTCAGTGAATGAAAGTCAAGTTCACCTCAGTTTACAAGTTTTTGTTTACTCGACAGACTGATGCTGAGCAGGGACAGATTTAGGGTCGGCAGAAAGTTTAACAGTGAAAATTAACTCTCGTCCACCTCCTTCCCGCTCTCCGTCTCTCATTCCTTCTTTCCTTCTTTCTTTCTCTCTCTCTCTCCCTTCTTCTCTCTTACCTCCCTCTGTGGTCAATGCTTAGAAGGGATT
>JAWQUT010000077.1:254757-300083 GCA_033807755.1 Ellobium chinense | reverse complement strand
GGGGGGGGGTTGGGAAGATAAAACACCTTAGAGAGTCCTTGAATATTATCTAGAGACCCTTTTTCCCCCCTAACCTTGTTTTTTAACCCTAATTCTATTCTTTATCCCCAACTCAAACACACCGTGGAAGATGGCAGGGTTATTATCAATTGGACAAACCACACTTGTAAATTGGGTGACGAAAACTTGGCTGAAATCTGAACTGATACCGACTCAGCCACTTGGGAAACATGCCGAGGATAACTACCACAAAAATCTGAAACGTCTCTGTCGTCACTTTCGCTTCTTCTTCTGCATATACGTTCTAAGAATGGATCCCTCTCAGTTATCATTATGCATGCACCATCTTCCTCGCATCGCAAGCCACAACACCATCCACCATTATGAGATGTTTAACACTGTATGACATTGTCAAACAATTTCCCTACGGGGTAAATAAAGTCGTATTTATTTATTTATTTTATTTATTATTATTGCTGGTTTCTACTTTTACATTTTCAGAGGAATATGATTGGCTGATATAGTATGCGGCATTGGTTTTTATTGGCTGGTTCACATTTTTTGTTTTCTAAAATAGAGATTTGATGACGCAATCACGCTAAGATTTTGTTTTAACTGAAAGTGAGTTTCATTAGACTTGACGGATTACGATTGGTCTATAAGCATACACCATGGACAAGGAAGAGGAACGGTCTCATTAAAACCCACTGTCTGGGGAAAAAAAAGGAGTCACAAATGCATAGGGTTAAGTTACAGGGAAAAAAGACAAAACACATCTGATGTTACAGCCCTTTCTGTACTGGTTGCAGCGTACAGATATCTGTATTAATAAAACGCTTCAGCCAAATTTATGTCACAGATTTCTTGAGAATTACGTAACGTAAAAACATGCGGTTTTCACCTAAATTCGTAGAAAAATACACAAAAGGTAACTATACACATCAGTCCTCTTTATTTTTTTTTACCCTTTTAAAACAAAAAGAATGTGTATAGCAACGAAATACAATCTCCGATAGATCTTTTCAATCCGCCCGATTCGCCAATCGTCCAACTTCTTCACGGAGTCTAATGCATTCGTCTATGATGTCTTTCGGTGCGCTAGGTATTCTTTTGCCGATGATGCGTTGCCTGCCTGCCCATTTGTAAAATGGGGTGTTAGTCTTGTCATAGATACAACAAGTGTACAACTGGTCTCTCTTCAAAGTGGGCTTGAAAGCAACTTATCTTGGATACACTTGAATCATACCAAAAGGTGGATCCAGAAAATTTTGTCAGAGAGTGGGAGCCAAAATATGCGACCCAAAAGATGCTCTCGCAACTGTCAAAGGCGGGAATATTATGTAGGAGGGTCCAAGTACATGCTCTCCAGGAAAATTTCCGAAAAAGAACACAAAAAAAAAAAACAATTTAAGGTCATCTGTATATCATGATTTGTCCACTTTTAGGGTAGGTTTTCAGGAATAACAAACACAAAAGCCTCTCCACAGCCTTTAAAATGATGATGGTACCATACTCTGTTAATGTCACCGTTCAGGGAAAAATTCAATAGGAGTACATTCACATGAATGCATTCACCTGCCACAGCATCAAAACACATTTAGCTATTTCAAAACTATTAATATTACAAGAAAAAATTTGGCCATGCAAGAAAAACTAAGTAAATTAAATAAATGTAGTGTGTTAGTCATCCGTTTGTTTTAAGGCGCAATCTCTTGTTGCCTCTCTCTCTCTCTCTCTCTCTCTCTCTCTCTCTCTCTCTCTTCTCTCTCTCTCTCTCTCTCTCTCTCTCTCTCTCTCTCTCTCTCGCTCTCTCTCTCTTTTCCTCCCTCCGTCTCCGCCCTTCTTTTCTACCTTTTTCTTTTCTTTCTCCTTTATCCCATAGTTTTCCCCATTTCTTTCAGAGTCCCTTGACTCGCCCTACACCTCACATTGCGAGATTGCGAGGCGAGGGGGCTGAAGGGTAGGGTGCTAGTTACGACCCTGTCACTGTACCGTTAAAAACGTTGCCATGAAATATGCAAAAAAAAAAAAATCGACGAAACAAATATGAAATCAGCGGAATTCCACCGCTGCTCCAGATTTTGTGCGCGGCATGATTTTATCAAAAGGTGAGCAGGTGGGTTGCTCCGCTTGTTTCTAAGTTTGGCTCACACATGCTCCCCGTGCGATTTATGTGGGACTGAAATAGCTACGGGTATGCCGAGGTTTTGTTTGTCTATGTTTATGTTCCTTTTAACCCTCTCATATCGCGAGATCAAGCTAAATATTTCTGAGATTAATGGCCAGATGAATAATTTTAAAGAAATAAATATTACTCAAATTTATTGCCATATCCGACCATACCATGCATATTTGCCTTCTTTCTGTAAACGATTCAATTAATTATCTATATTTGCTTTCTACGTCAATCCGAGAAGGTTAAGTTAAAAAGATGAATTCTAAACAGAGGGACGATTTTGACATGATATTTACATCGATCAGTGAACCCCCAATAGCACAACCACTCAAGGTTGCAAACACTCAAATATTTAGCCTATAATATATTATGCTACGACTAACTACTGCTATCAGCTGACCATCTAAGTCATACAAGCAACTGCGTTTGGTCAAGATAAAACAAATAAACTTCTTTAGTGCTATAATTTGAACCTTTCCCATGAAAACCCAGACATGGTCTCTCTCTGTTTTCGAGAGAACATGAGTATGTCCCACCTTTTTGCAAGCCCTGACCCCAATAGTGCTGTTATACTGATCAATGAAACAACAAAGTAATGCCTTAGAATGGGTAACAGCAATCTCATCTGACTCCTGGCTGAATGAAAAAAACTTAGTTGGAAAATAGAAAATACATCGCACTGGACAGTACCTCCAGTCCAGCTGACCTACATTCATTTGCGCATGTATAACGAAGGGACACTGGTACAAACAAGAATGAATCAAACAGCGAGATTCTGTACAATAAAATGAATCTGATATGAAGTTCAAGGTAAGTTCACTGTTGACAGTTGACAGAACTGTTGTTTCCATTTTTTTTTTCAACTACGTGACTTTTTAAAAATGTTTGTTGTTGTTGTGGGGTGGTGGTAGTGGTGGTGGTGGTGGTCGTCGTCGTTGTCGTTGTCGTTGTCGTCGTCGTCGTCATCGTGACCGAGGTGGTGATGTTAGCGGTAGTGATGGTGGTGTTTTTTCTTCAAATATGATGTCTAAGTTTCTAAGAAAGGGCAAGTGGGGAGTTATTTTTGATGAGCAGTATATATAATTAGTCACAACACCTGAGTATGAGAAATCTTGAGCCAGCAAAGATCATTAAAATACTGAGCTATGTTATAAGCTAACCCATCCCCTCATGAATATTAATATTATCGTAAAAAGTTGAACTACTCCACTGATGACCCACTCAGAGTTACTTCTCACTCCGCGAAGCCCCATACTGACGGGTAAGAACTTTCTCCGGCAAGGGGAGGGGAGGGGAGAGGAGGATGGGAGATGGGTGGGCGACGTGGTCTTTGTGATTGTGATTAAAGGTATAGGCCTTCTCATCACGATATGTGTCATTAGTCTTAATGGACTGGTTCTTAATGAGGTGGGGACGACTGTGGAATGAGTTGATTTTCTTGAGTAACAACACGTACAGTGACTTTAGCCTTGAGCCAAATGCAGCAGTGTGTGCCCAAATTTGGCTCATCAAGGATGCAAGAGATTGCCTGGCTTTTTTTAGGACTGACGTGATTTATGCAGTTCGTTATTTATTATTATGGTGAAACACACAGCGAGGGAGTTCTAGATGTGGTCATCAGTATGGATCAAAGTACGAAATTTTCTGAAATGGTTGGGCATTCATTTACAGGTTACTGCAATCTATGATATTAAGAAGAAAAAGAAGAAGAAGAAGAGGAAGAAAATACTAAAAATTAAAAACTAGGAATAAAATACTAAAAATTAAATATTAATGATGGAATAATGATCCACAACTTGTACAATTACTTCAAAGCACTCTAACCTACTGCACCTTCTTACTCCAGACATTTTGTGAAGTTTATGGAATGTTCTGGAGTAAGAGACAGATCAGAAATGCCGATGACACACGGGTATCCCACACAGACCCTGAGCGCTTACCAGAGAGGCCATTTTAAAAAATAAAAATGCCGATGAATCTTATGAAAATAGAAAATGACAATACGACTTTATTTATCATGTAGGGAAATATTGTTTTACGGTGTCATACAGTGTTATACATCTCATTCATAATACAAACACAATATAACAATACATATCATACAAATAAAATACATAACAAAGTCATTGCTGGTCTTCAGCGGTGCAGCGCCCTGGTGCCGCCCCCCCCCTCCCAGCTCTAAAGCCAGGTACTCATTTACACCTGAGTTGAGTGAGGAAATGGAAGTGAAGTGTCTTTCCCTAAGACACTACAACATAAACCACCCAGCTCGTGAGTCAAACATATAAACCTTAGAATTGAAAGTCTTCAGTTTCTGAGTACGACTCACAAACCGCACGACCACCTGTGCTCATGCACATTCATGCTACAATAATTTTAATATTTGAAATAACCTGCCCAGTTACTTAGATCTCACTCAGGTTCAATACATGTAGTTATACGATAAGATTAGATACGACAAGAATAACTTTATTATCCATGAGATGGAGAAATGGCTTGGTTACATACAGTACACATGTACGCAGCAGTAATAATAAAAGTAAGCCTACTAACTAATATGAGGTCACGACAGAACAGACGTCCAGACATACAGGAGGTTGAATGTCATCATTACAACAAAAAAAACTAGGCTACTCACTCGTCACATTCGCTCACCTCAATCCTTCGTCCCACGTGACCGCCCTGGTCTTTCTCACTCACTAAAGCATACTGTGCACTTTGCTTCACATTAGATTTCGTTATTGGTATAAATTATAGCAAACACATTTTTTTATTTACTGTGATGGAGAATCTCGCACCCTTTTCGACTGAATGTGGCACAAAGCAATTTCGGTACCTCTCTGTTTTACAGGACTGAGACAATAATCTGCCATTTCGCGCTGATATTTTGTGTCTACTGAAGAAAATAAAGAACAAGTTTCGTTTCGGCATTGCCTGCTCTCGCTACTGCATCTTATCATCACCCTCAGGCTGCCAGATCACTCAAGTCCTTTCTCAACACCCCAGGGAACAATACTGTGACGCCGCCATTTTACTGGCACTGATTACCACCAGCATTCGGATATTTGCGGCCCATTGCCAGGTATTAATTTTGCAGACAAGTGGACCGAGGAAAATGCGAATGACATGCTTTAGCGAGAAACTTGCAGCATGATGATGGTGAGAATCGAGCCTTGATCGAACCTAGATCTCTTCAAATTGAGTCCAGTGCCGTAATCATTCGGCCACTTCGCTCCGCTGTTTGAATTGAAAGTCGCTCCGCTGTTTGAATTGAAAGAGAAGAGATTAGGAATTATCCTCAACACAGAATTATGCTGCGGAACACAGTATCCCGCAATCTGTTTGGAAGCCATACGGGTTTCCCTCNCCCTTTGCACACCTTCTTTCCTCCCAGTTTCTGTGAATGGTTTAGAGTTTCGACCAACCTAAACCGGTCTCGACTGGTTGTTTGGTTTCCAATACAAGGTACATAACCGCATTTTTGCCGAAATGATATTTCGTGGTTTGAGATTACTTCCCTTCAACGTTCTGTCGGATTGGGACACTGTCGGTGATCTTGGCACCTATTCTCATATTCTTTCACCTCTTTTTGGTGGCGGTGGGAGGGGGGTGTTTAAATAAATAAAGAATTCTATAAATTCTACAGTGACTAGGGAACGTGTGTCCCATCGAGGCTATAGTACTTCTTTTGCCTCATTTTTGTAGTGGGAAGAAAAATTGATGTCACTGCCCCAGATTTTTCACTAATTGCTTTCAAAACTATAATCTTTCCTGACTTAGCTGCTACTTTTTTTTTTTTTTAATTAGGCTGGTTTTGACCTCTGAGTAATACCTAAATGTAACACATTTCAGTTTTACACTGATAACACTTATTGTATGCCTAAACTTTTCAAGTTCAGAAATGAACACGGAAAATGCTGGGTGCAGACATATATAATAATCTTCTTGGGAATCGAGATGAAAAAAACTGTTCGATTGCATCACTCAGAAATGTTGCGTCTCCTCTTCCCCCGCCCCTTTCCCATACAAACACACACAAACAAAACGTGGGGGTGTCAACTCCTCAGTTTAAATGACCATTGCAGTCATAGGTGAGGAGGGGTGAAATGGGCGTGTTCGTAAAATGGTGGAGGGGAAATTAAGAGGAAATAGGCATAGGCCTAGTGGCTAGCCAATACCTTGTCAATACCTGGTCCCAAGACTGACATCCTCATGTTCGGGGCATTCCCATAGACACTCCGTCCCCCTTTCCAACAGCCATCATAAGGTGTGAATACTTGGCTAGCCAATGATCAAAGGGAAATAGCCTGAAATAAAACCTAATCCCGGGGTAGCAATGTAGGCTAGGCGGTAACACCACTTCAATGACTTTGGTATTTCATAAGATAGGTTGAGTGTTTACGATAAGGCGCGAGTATGATTCGGGTTTCACATAAGTCATAATCATATCTGAGTGCTTTTGTGTTGCGAGTGTGAAGGCATTATAATCGTCCCTTTCCAGACATTTTTGGCTCTTTATCGTCAGCGCTTTCGTTCCTGCCCGGAAAACAAATAAAAATCTGACATCCCCGGCTTCCGCGGGAACGGATGTGAGTACTGAACGATACCCCAATTTTCAGTTTACGTAGTCGAGATTCCTGATTAAAAGTAATACTCGAGTACTTGTAACAATTCCTTGAGATTACTATACTATACTTTCGTACTCTAAACATTTTGAGAGGTTTTGGAGGGTTTTGAGCAAGGGACAGGACGGTAGGACGGGCGGCACACTCAGTAAATTGCAAAAGAAAGTCAGTGGGGAAAAGTCATAGTAAATGGCTCGTTGGCAAATGGCAATGAAATCACTGAGGCAAGTGAATACTGTCAAGTTAATCCACAAGCCGCCGCTCAGGAAACCTGAAGTTGATAGTCGTGTTCCGCTTCTTTCATAACTAAGCAGTGAGTAATAAAATCAAGATTTTGTTCTTCTTTTTTTTGGTCGTCAATCAATTGATATAACGTGGGTAGCGTTTTTATGTCTGTACAATATTGGTTTTACAGATTTTAGACTTTTATTTCCCCAAAAAAGATCTTATGGCCGAAAATTTAGTTTTTAGTTTATTTTTGGTTCAATTTGATATTTAATTGTATACAATCCTGTTTTCCTCTCTTTGTCGTATATTTATCAGCAGTCTATAATGTGGCACATTTTCTTATTAACATCAATGACATGGAAAATGTGGTCTGAGCAATAGCATTATTTCATTTCAGTCATTATCCTTGGGACACTTGTTAGAATACACATGCGTTTTAAATGAAAAGAATGTAGCACTCTGCATATTTCATAGCACAAAATATGCATTATTAAATGTTTTGAATTACTGTACTTTCTTCGCAGTCAATCAACTATTCGCGTATATTAAACAATAGTACTCGAGAAAGTAACCGAGTACTCGAAATGTAATCCATCAGTTTATAATGTTCAGCAGTAGTCATGGGAATTTATTACAATTACGCCCAGTACTGTCGGATGTCTTTTTGGTCAGTGTTGCCACATGTACATATTTTCCCCTCAGGTAGGGTAAAATGGATTATGTAAAAGCTGTTTTCCATTCTGCTGGGGAATACCGCTTTTTCTAAATCTTTGGCAAAAGTTGTAAAAGGTAGGGTAAAGGGGGTAAAATACCTGGTTTTTTCCTTTCTAGCGGTCAATTTATCGGATTTTCCACTGAATTTCTTCAAGAACTAAGAAATTTATTTAGTTTAAAAATATCACACTTGTTGTAGGGGAATGGCACCGACCCGAGTGGCAACATCGCTTTCAGACTATTGCAAAGTTTCGGTGTCTGGAAGTTTTAAACATGAGTATGTCTGCAGGATCGAAACACTAAACATTTTGGCATTCCACTTTGGGCAAGATTTCCGCAGGCAACAACCCCTCAGGGTTAGGGGTAGGGTTAGGGTCAGAGGTAAGGTTAGGGGTAGGGTTAGGGGTAAATAATCCAAATGAAATTCATCCTGTCCCATCAAAATAATTCCTCTTTAGTATGTTCTTATTTTGGGGGTTGTTGCCTGTGGATTCTTTCCCCACTTTGTTTAAGTATGTGTTTGGAGGGGAGAAATTTCAAACGAGATTCACTGCTGATGCTCATTTCATGACGGACACAGGATTAGAGTGTCTTGTGGACTGATGGGCATTTTTAGAATGGGTAGGGGTAGGGTAAGGACTGAAAGTATTTAGTAGGCTTGAGTTCCGGCTGGGAGTATGAGACTCATTTGGAGCTCCTACTAGAGAAGAACCTTGCAAATGCTGAGAGCCTAACTATTGTTTTTAATTGGTTTACAGGCATTTTTTTTCAGCCTAAATTATGAAAACTAGACTAACTGTAGTCAGTTATTTTGTTGTCATGGCGAGTCATGAAATAGAAAATAAAAAGAATATTTAGAATTGTCTGCTGAATCTTCAAGACAGTGGTTTAAAGAAATCTGCTTAGTATACACACTTATAATCTCTACCAGTAGATCTTTGACTTTTGCCCAAAGTTTTATAGTCCAAGAGAGTGCATAGATTTCTGTGAAGAACCTTCACTTCAACATGTTTTGTCACATTTACTAGTCTACTCATGTTTATTTTCAGGTCCAATAAGCCCCGCCCATACTTTGGAATGACATCATCCAGGATCTGATTTGATTTGTCTTTAGGGTCATCCTGAACACCTTGAGCAAAACTGAACCTAAGACTTATTATTGTCCTCAAATTTATTTCTAAGTCAGCCCTCAAAATGAGGTCATCCAGGTAAAAACTTTTTATTTTTGATGTTCCAGCTGGAGATGTTCCAGCTGGAGCTGGAACTCACATGATGACTTTTTTTTTTTTCCAAAGTTGTAGGTCAGTCTAGTCCCTGGAGAAAATATCAAGGGTCCCAAGAATGCTTTCTCTTTCCTAACCAGGTCTCAGAATCCTAGGATTTCACCAACGTTGATTTACTGTCTTTTGAGAAATATTCTCACAAATTCCCAGGTTAATCCAGTTATTTTGTGTACACTGACAGTATTTGTGGTTCAACTTCAGTATGCAGATATCTTGCAAGGTAATTTTTTACTTGAATATATAATATAATTATTTGTAAGCATATTACATATGCATTAGTGATTGGGTCTTGCTCATAATTTTAAAAGAGCGTAACATTTTGATTGCAATCTTGAAATTTCTTGATCTTTTCTAATATTTATTTCTACTTGCATCTGCATTTTGCTTTACAAAATCCACTAACAAACAGTCAGTGTACCATTTATTTCTGATCATGACAATCCGCTCCCATTGAATCCCCAGTAGTAGTGGATATCAGGTCATATATAATTTTTTGATGACTGTAAAGATCCAGTGGTGATGGAACTGCAGAAAATTTTCTGAACGCCAAGAATCAGATCTGAAAAAAAGAGGAAGGTGGATATGTTAATAAGCATGCAGGTAGGAAAAAAAATGACAAAGTAACTTTCATATTTAACAGAGATCCAGGTTTATATTGGTATCCAAATCTCTTGCCGTTGTCTGCTGCCATCCATGCGAATAAGATGCTATAACCTTATAGAGCTTCTTTGCAGTCTCACAAAGTTACGTGGTTTATCACCACTATACCACTGTCTCATTTTGATTCTTTCAGATCAAGGGAGAGAAAGAATGTTACCCAGAAAAGAACAAGATCTTCAACGATGATAGAAATTGTGAAGCCTCCATCAGATAAAAGAGGTTACAGGTATTAGATCTCCTACTACCGGCGACCCCATTTCCCATTCACCACATTTACATATCCTTTTCTTTGCTTCAGAGCTTATCTTCAAGAGCTAATAAAGTTGTTTTCAGAATACAGTGAAACCTCGCTATACCGCCACCCGTTATACCGCCATTCCCGCATACCGCCAGCTTTTCGCCGTGGAACGGATTTGACACCTATACAAAGTCACTAAAAATCTTGTTATACCGCCATCCGCCATCCGCCAACAGTTTAACTGTTATATTCATAACTTGAGTATAGTAAATATTGCTCGTTATACCGCCAACGTAAATTTAACCCCCACTCCCCACCTCTACCTAAATCCAGCTAACAGACGGAACATCACTTGGCGCCACAGTCTGTGCTTGTTACTCAAACACCAATCCTACTACACACTCTTCGCTCTTTGGAAGTGAAGTCCTGATAGGCTTACTGATGGGGCATGCAGTGGGAAAGGCGGGTCACAGTTCAATCTCCTCTCGCTCAATAGGCCTAGAGAGTTTGCGAACGAACGTAAGCACGCGCGAGGTGATGCTTCAACTGGTTCGTATCGGTCGCGGGGTACGATACAAACTGCACACATTGATCTATGACGCAGGCCTAGCGCTCGTGTGATTCTCCGACCTGGATGTGTAATGTGTAGTAGTCAACTTCTTTTCTTATCATTCTCCAACTTGACACACACGCTTCCAATCCTTAGTTCTTGCTTGTTTTTAATTTCAACTCTATTGTTTTAAAATGAACTCAAGTCCTTAACGTTGTTTTATTTACCTGATGGCAGAAAAACGCTCAAGACTCGTGGATTGCGCTGACTGTGAAAGAGAAGCGCGAGATAAGTGAAGGTTTATGTCTAGTGGAGAGATAAGGGAGATAACTGCATTATTTTAGACATGTTAGCCAGTCCAATGTTGGTAAATTACTTATTTCCCTTGTTCTACATGGTATTTTCGTTGTACCGCCATTCTCGTTATACCGCCATTTTTCTGTTTGCCCCTTACTTGGCGGTATAACGAGGTTTCAGTGTATATGCCAAGTAAAATTACTGCAATTTCTGAAATGAAGCCAATATTATGGGAATCTTAGGTTTGAGATAGCCAGGGCAAGGGGACCCTAACTACATTTTCATATTTTGTTTCTTTGGAAAGTGCAGTGGAGGGGAGAAGTGTCTTATTTTAAAGCCTGATAATGAAAGATACCTATTCTTCTGCTTCCTTAATATGCATTCTTAAGATGTATTATGCTTCACACCATTTAGAATTATCTTACTGCTTCAGCAGCATGCCTTTTTAGTCCCAGTAATCCAAACATGCTCTTAAAAGCACCACAGAACTTAAATACATCATAACTGGTGTAATACATACAATATTAATAATGAGATGAAGATACTAAGGCAGCAAACAAGAACCTTGTGTTTCAGACAACTTAATCTAAAAACGAAACTTGGATCAGACTTGCAATAAATGTGTATTAGCTTTGGGCCTTGGTAACAGCTTATCATTTTTCTGTTGTTATTTTTTTCCCAGAGTGGTCATTTTACCCAATGGGATCACGGCAATGCTCATTTCAGAGACATCAGAATCTGAAGTAGAAGGTCCAGGCTCACTAACAGCGCCATTTGCTATGGAGGTTGATGATCAAGAAGATGGAGAGGTAAATGTGGTGCTCACAGAAGAATCAACCGATACCAAAATCAACTTTGATTAAGTGAATATAACATCAAAAATGTCATTGAAAATCAAATGATGACAGGAAAGGAAACACAAATATAAACACAGCATCTGAACACTCAGGTCATGTGACTTCAGCAGTACTCAGTTGTGACTTTATATCATAAAGCTGATTTTAAAATATGAGTAGCACATGCAGTTGTAAGTATCATATCCAGGGTAATGCCCACTCATGTGATTTCACACTATTATTACCTGAGCAGGCCAGATTACTCTAGCACTTTCTCAGCTTTCTGGAGAATGTATGATGCCACTGCCATTTGGAGGTGCTAATCAGTAGCATTCTGACAATATTTTTGACTGTCTATAGCAAGGTGCCCATTTTACAGATGGGTGGATTGAGGAAAATGTGGATGAAATGCTTTTCCAAGGCACTTACAACATGCCCGTGGTCGGGAATCAAACCCATGAATTTAAATTCTGAAGTCCAACATCGCAATCATTCAGCCATGCTCCTCCATGCCATTTCCATTGGTATTGCACTGCAGCCCTTAAAACTGAACCAAATTAAACATGAACAAGGCCTACAAAAAATATGTTGCCGTTTAATTAGGTACTCGTCAAAATGACCCTGTATTTGAGTATTTTCAGTCTACGATGTTTGAAGTGCTGAGATCCAAAGTAATATTGGTCACATGTTAGGAACAGCCAGGGGCAGGGCTACAGTGAAATCTAAAGCTGTGCCTTTGTCAAGTGTCCATAGGGAGTTTTTGTGGTAGGGGCTCTCAGCTTGAGTACTCATTTTCAAGCGAGTATCAACAAACGTGCCCTTGCAATTCATAATTTCACATTATTTATATTATAGAAGCAAAATTCATCAACATGGTTGTGATTCTCACTTGACTTACAGAAGTGCTATAAACATGTTTTCTGCCAGTCTGGCAATATCCATCTGAGGGAACCTATTTTTCTATTATCTAGTGGACCTTTAGTTTGAATTTTGACCACAATACCTAGCACTATCTCAAGTCATGTTATCGTTTCCAAAAATGAACATTGCTGACACCGTGAACACTCCATTGGTACGTGAAGATATCACATGAAGCACTGCTTTAGCGAAATCACTGAAATGACTAACTGGCTTTTACAGAGCGAAATACTTGATTAAATGTAGAAATAATGTTTTGTCACTGAATCACAGTGTGAATTAAATGGATGATGAAGATTTAATGTCAGGATTTTCTTTCCTTGCAGGCAGCAGCAGCTTTATGTGTCGGTGCTGGTAGCTTCTCAGACCTGCCTGAGATCCCAGGGTTTGCACACTTCTTGGAACACAGTGAGACTAGTAGCCTTGACATGCTTGTTACAGTATACTTTATAGCAGTCTAGTCAGTGAGAGATTCATCTTGTCTGTTCATTATACATGTACTCCACAATGTTGACAGAGGAGTTACAAGCATCTGAGTAACTAATGGGAATGATCTTAATGGAGGGGAAACCAATGGGGACCAGGGAACAACCACCAGTACTTCAGAAACACAAAAAATTTGCCACTGTGAAGGGCAAGCTACAAAAATGTCAAGATTTACAAACAATTTGTCAAACCAACGAGTCGGTGAGGAGAGCAACCTTTTTCCCAGCCAACAGTAAATGAAGTCAAATCATTCACTCATTCACTCACTCACTCACTCACTCACTCACTCACTCACTCACTCACTCACTCACTTACTCAGTCTGATGGGGTTGTTAAAGAATAAGGTCATAAGGGCGATCAGGGCCATATCATGTTTCCTGTCCTCTTCTGCCTTCTATTTTTTTTTTTCATTAGCTGCATAATCACATCATCTGCTTTATCCAGACTTCTTCTATGCCTCCGTCCCCCGTCTTTTCACAAGAATGATAGACTTGGCTGTATATTAGAGAGGATACAGTGAAATTTAGGTTTAGCAGTCCTATGTCTCACATTAACATGAAGCCTAGAGGAAAATTTTTTGTAGGGATATTAGACAGCCGTTTAGTTCCCGGCTTCACGAAGAATAGGAATGACGTGGTGCTAGGATGTCGTACGAGGCGACTAAATGGCGAAAAAAACAGCTAGTGACTCCCGACACAGAGTCACCTGGTCCTCCAGGTTGGAGGTTGGAGGTTGGGTCACGGGGCTAACAATCCCTCCCTTAAAACAAAACACTGTTACAGAAACACATACAAACGAAGACGAGCTTGGAAAGATGGCCCAAGACAGGGAAAGATGGAATTCGCTTGTACGTGGCCTATACCCTGCTGGGGGTGAAAGGCATTGATGATGATGATTAGACAGTACAAAGTTTTGAAGGGAACTCATTCATTTCACTTATGATGAGTTTCAGTACATGTTATGGTGAATTTGGATGAATCAGTGATAACAGATAACATCCTGTCTATTTAGTGGTCTTCATGGGAAGCAAGAAATTCCCGAAGGAGAATTACTGGGATGACTTTCTGGCTAAGAATGGAGGAGAATCCAATGCTTGGACAGACTGTGAAAGGGTGAGCTTGTTTCACATTCTTTTGTTTATGCCTCCATTCAACATAAAATATTGATCATAGAAATATTTCATTACAAATGTATTCTCACAATTACTGTTGTTATCTCATTGATTGCTGCAATTTGCATATTTCATGATTGCATGAAAGGTCTTGGAGGTGCAACATTTTTTCGTATTAGGAATTAGAGAGATGGTGGTCTGATGTTGTTAATGGTTTGATCCAAGATTCTAACTTGTCATACATCAGACTTGGAACAAAAACTCCTCTAGACTTCAAAGTCCTGCTGACGAAGGAAAGAAGCTCCAACTTGAAAACCACAACCTACTGTATGTTTTCACGCATCTTCACCAGACCCCCAATAGTTGTCTACCATCACAGAGCTTATATGATGAATAAGCTAGCAGCTGGGGAAGACCAAAGTTCTGACATTTAGTTTTTAAATTCAGTTTGACTTGAACTTAAATTTAGGGCCTTACAGGCATAGGTGATGCTCAGGAACTGATAGCTGCTTTCAATAATAGTCTGTTAAGAGTCAGAGTTTTACCTAGTGCTTGATCTCTCTCATGATGCACCTTACAAACAGGGAGTGAGATCAGAAGTTAGATAGACAGGCAGTTGCAATATGCAGGTTAATTATACAGGAAAAAACAGTAATTTCCAGAGTCTAGTCTTGTTGATAATTCAGCTGTATTTGCAGCTCTTGAAGTTATAAGACTTTAATTAGGTTTTATTTCTCTTGAGTTACCATGAATTCTATACATAACATGTCTCTGGTGGTAGGTTTGAGCAAGACTGATAAATCGTGTCTCCTACAGACTTGTTTCTTCTTTGTGTGTCAACAAAATTCCTTTCTGAAAGCTCTGGATGTGTTTGCACAGTTCTTCATCAGCCCACTCTTTAACAAGAATGCTGTGGACCGAGAAATCATGGCAGTTGATAGTGGTGAGGCTGTTGTAGTGCTAAGTGTGTGAGTGTGTTTAACTTAGCTTCTGTATACAGTATGATCTGACGATCTGGAATTCCCCATATTCTCGCTGCAAAGCTCCAGCCCTGGGTTCTGTATTTCTGTTATAAGTTTACCTCCAGTCTCAAATTTTCAAGCCAGTTCCCTGGAATTCAAAATCAGGAGATTCTATTGTATATCAGAATGCAAATTGAAGTCATATGTCCAGTTAGCACATGTCCGCATTTTTAATCAGCTTGAAATTATAAAATGTTGACAAGACAGTTACTTCACAGTGAGCTTTATTTGATTAGACATTGTTTAGGTATGAAGCAACATTAAAAATTTTGCACAGGTTGTGCATAGTTTAAGGAATGAGATTCTGCCAGATTTAAATGAAATTGTTATGTAATCAGCATGCGATGTATAATCTGAGACTTTAATCAGTCTCAAGTTATGAAACAGGTACACTCTAACACACTTTTTACGAAAATCCTGAAGACAAAACTTGTGTTATTACAAGATAAACTTGTGTTGTTACAAGATGTTATGCAAGTTTCAAGATTTTCTAATATATTACATTATGTGTATTACAAATTAACCTAGCGCTAAATAAAATGCACAGATCATGGAGCATTTCTAAGATCCCTGACAGATAACCATAATCTTTCTGTCATTTGTAATAAATCAGCCTCTCTGCAAGCATTCCCCATCTCACACTTGTTAATCGATCACAGCCTGTCATATAAATCCTTCACTAGGCTAGGTTTTCATTTCTGGGCTGAAAAGTGGGGAAAATTACATCCCATGTTGGTTTTCCATATCATGGCTTATGCAAAATATTATAAATAAGAAATGTCTCATAAATTTCATAATATGCAAATTCAAATATGATTTATTGACTGTAAATAAGTACCGAAGGCCTGTTAATTACACTGTTGTCAGTCTCTGCTACTTGCACACTGAACATCTTTGATTTTTGGTTCATCTTTTTACTATGCAGAATGCCAAATGGTGGCCAGCAATGACAGTGAGAGAATGAGGGGTGTCATGTCTTATGAGCTGGTAGAACCAGGACATCCTATGTCAAAGTTCATGGCTGGTATGAATGTAACATTGTTTCTAGGATTACTGCCAACTGAAAAGTCCTTGATCAGGAAAGCATATTCTCATTTGCAGTTATTTGCCAATGTTCTTTGTCATCGGGCATCAAGATTTTCAACAATTTTATGGTTATTTCACACAAGTGTTGAAATCTTAGATGTAAATATTGAGAGATAGGTGCAGAACAATTATTTAAGCCTGAGTCATTATGTTGCAGTTAGCCCAAAATGTTTCAATGTAGTAATGAAAGGAAGGAAAGTGGGGTTAAAAGAGGGTGATGTAGGCATGAAATACTTGGAAAATTTGATGATTTGATGGTGCATTTCTTGGACTGTACTTTATGTTCATCAGTAACTTCAGATTTTGTACAGTCACACAATCTGCATATTCACAATAACTATTAAATACATCCAGTAGCCACTTACATTGCACTGTATATTTCTTCTTGTCTTTTCATAATGTGGCAACATCTAACGTTGTAATTCACATGTGAAGCAAAAACTATTTCTAAGACATAATAATCTTGAAATGGTCTCATGCACTTATGAGTTTTGTTGTAATGAAGTTTGCCTAGGAAATGGCTGTTGAATGTATAAGAAATGAATTAGCAGGTTTTTCATTTCTGCCAATACAGAGATGCATTAAGAAATTATACCATCGCCTTCCACACGAAAGGGCGTATCCCTGTTTTTCACATTTTGAAGGAGAGCGATTTACGTCTGATTCGATCATATTGATAGTTAGCTTAAGCCCTTAGGAATTTTATGCTATATCTTCGTTACTATTTGAGCTAGGGATTCGCTGTTTTGTGTGAACATAGTTCTGAGATAGCACTACGTACTGGTGGTGATAACTCAAAACCATCAAAAATCGAGATACGCCCTTTCGTGTGGAAGGCGACGATACAATCCCTATGGCTCTCTGTTATGTTCTTCTACTCTCTGTGACAGGCAATGTCAAGTCATTGAAAGAAATTCCAGAACAAAACAGCGTAAATGTGTATGAGAAACTCCAGGCATTCTATCAGAGGACATACTCAGCACACTACATGACTCTCGTGGTGCATTCTGTGGGTAAGGATGGAGTTCAGATTGGTACTTTTGTTGCAGTGAAAGAATAGTCACTTTGCTGTATTGTTTTCTATTACAATTACAAAGTTTTAAACTTATGCAGACGTGCATGAATGTGTTGTTTTAAAATTGATTAAAACTCATGGTTCCCTTTGTGCTTAACAAAAGTAATATCACAAAAATACTTCCACTTCATTCGAGGTTGACCAATGTAATGAATAGCCCTATGCATAACCTCAAAAAAAATCTATGGTAAATTTTCATGCAAATACAGCACAGGAGCCACAAAGAGCCGTACTGTAGTTTTTCTCCATGGGGTTGTAATGGTTACCTAGTTTTTATTTACAAATTTGTTCACTGAGCATGACTTTCTTTTATATCATTGGTATTCTGCCTTGCATGTTCTTCTCTCACCACACTGATTAGAATATTGCACTTTCGCTATCTCTCCTTTTCCATCAATAAGACCTTTTCTTTAATTTCCCTTCACAGAGCCCCTTGACAAGATGGAGGCTCAGGTAATAAAGATATTCACCAAAATTCCCAACAAGTAAGTAAGTTGCATTTTCTTCATAAGTTATACAAAATTGTTAACACACATCTTTGGCTTTCCAGCCAGTTGCAAATTTCTGAAATGTTGCCTTAGATTTTATTTGTTGGTATTAATAACATAGACGAAGCAAACAGATTTCAGTTGCTGGAATTTGTAGCAGACATTTAGAGGCTTATTAACTTCTCATATGATTGCGGCATTCAGCAACCAAATAACTAGACTTGAAAATTCTACTGCAGACCTGCCAATTGTCTTCAGTTGTACAGGATGGTCCTGTATACAAGATACTATGTAGATGGGGTATTTTTTTTTTTTTGCTCCTTTGGGAACTGAATTTTTTTTGTTTTTAATGGAATAAAAAAAATTGCAAGAATGCAACAGATAATTTTTGTCACCTATATGTCATAATAAACTATCATGATGTCATGCTCTAGAGATAGAAGATGTCTGTCATGTTCTTGCATGTTCACTATCAAGAATTAGTATTTTAATATCTTCTGACCACACTAACCTGATTTTGAGATATGTCTTTTCATCTTTCATGAACTGTAGTCTTTTCATCTTTCATGAACTGTAGTCTTTTCACCTTTCATGAACTGTAGTCTTTTCATCTTTCATGAACTGTAGTCTTTTCATCTTTCATGAACTGTAGTCTTTTCATCTTTCATGAACTGTAGTTTACTAGTTGGACGATGATGGCGGTGTTTGACTGAGTAAGTTATTCTCAAACTGTTGTATGAAACCTCATCTCCCTTTTGGTCTTTCTCCGGCAGCAATATTCCAAGACCCAAATATATTAAGGTAAGAAAGTCACTGATTTTGCCTCATTATTGTGCCGCAGGAGTATACATCCCAACAAGACTCATATCATTCACAATATATGCAGAAAATTCAATTTTTTTTTCCTTAATCTCAAATAATAAGTTAAACACTACCCTCAGATACATAGTATCTTCAGAGCTTGTAAATTCATTGCAAGTATCAATAGTAATTTTGCCCCAGCTGTTGTCAACTTGTATCTTGATTGCCTTCATTCATTACTGCTCTAAGGCTTTAAACTGCTTCTGTTTGCAAGTCCTGTTGAAAGTTCTTTAATCCTAAGCAAAAAGAGGATGAACAGTTCTTTGGGAAGAATTTGGAAGTGCTTGTAATGTCACAGCATTAATCTACCATTTAACTGCAGCAAATGTGGTCCATTTGATGTTAAGACATATAAGTAATTTACAATATCTGTGACTTGTTTGTGCCTAGATCAGAAGTCATAAAACAAACTTTTGTACGAATGTATGTTCTCTCCTAAGCCCCCATTTCAAGAGAAGAATCTAAATAAATTGATCAAAAGTAAGTATTAACAAATAACATTTGGTATGTGAAAGTGCTGATTGTATTTAGCTTGTCTGCTTCATTGATCAGACCAAGATTATTTGATTTGTTTGGTTTGCATTTTTAATGGGTTTTTTTTTGTACCTTTTTTCCATATGTTTTATCATTCAGTTGAACTTAATAGCACCTTAGAGCGAGCTTGTTTATCCTGGACTTTTCAACCTTGTATTTGAGAAGGAGGAATTAGAACAGATGAGGGAGAATGGAGATAGGATGTCATTGGTTTAGTGTAACAAATCAAATAGCAGAACACTTATAGAACATTCAGCACTTCATTTCGGACACGTCTGTTTAACAAGGATATTCCAGTAGCTGATGTTTGTAACTGTATTTTAAATGGGGGGTGGGGCATGGTCATTTCTGTTCTGTTCTGATAAGTAAGCAGTATTTTAAATTTCTGTGTCATAAGCAAACCTCATATGTGTGCTTTTATGTGAGCGGAAGCTAATTTGGGAAGTCAGCCATGTAGAGATCATTGGAATAGTGTCCCATCCTTAGACATTTGAGGCCTAAGTTGTTGGTAAAAATCATAAATACCCCAATTTCAAACGTCCGCTGAGGATGGCCATCCTATTTCTTCACTTGATTTGGAGAAATAGGGCAAGTCCAGCAAAATGCCACGTCATTTACGCTATATTCTGAAAAGCTTTGACTTCATCGTAATCAATTTTAATAGCTTCTAACAGGGGAGAATCTATTCTTTAGATATAAACTGAAACTGGTTGCTGTTAAAGTCAAGGCTGTTCAGAAATTAGCGTAACTGACATGGCATTCAGCTGGAATTGCCCAATATCAAGTTACTGCAAACTGAAGATTACAGTTCCCATTAGCCTCTGCCAAAAGTTGCACATACAGGTTGGACGACCAGCTTATTCACAGTGGCACCACGCTCTTTCCTTCATCATTAACATCTGGTATGACTGGAAACCCGGATACTGGGAAAGGAGTGGAAGAAAAGGGGAGAGGTGTGATCTTACTGAACTACCACCAGTAATGTGTGTTTCAAGTCAGACCACTCAACTCACATTTAGCTCGGTGTGAAATAGGTTGCTGTTTTAGCGAGGAAGAAATATCACACATGGGAGGCAGCGTGGCCGTGCGATTTGTGAGTCATACTCAGAAACTGAAGACTTTCAAGTCTAAGGTTTATGTGTTAGACTCACGAGCTGGGCAGTGTATGTTGTAGTGTCCTTGGGAAAGACACCTCGCTTCCATTTCCTCACTTGACTCAGGTGTAAATGAGTATCTGGCTTTAGAGCTGGGGAGACCAGGGGGCTGCACCGCTGGTGACCAGCAATGACTTTGTTATGTATTTCATTTGTAATATTATGTATTTACATGTATGATGTGTATTGTTATATGTGTTTGTATTATGAATGAGATGTGTAACACTGTATGACATTGTACAACAATTTCCCTGCGGGGTAAATAAAGTCGTATTTATTTATTTTATTTATTTATTTACATTTAGTATCACCATTAAATCTCATAGTCAGATCATTGCACGTGTCCTATGAAATTCATTTTCTTCTTAGTTATCCCTATGGGTGATGTCCATCAAATGGAGGTTATATGGGCCCTGCCTCCACTAATGGAGCATTACAGGTAAGTAATATAATCCCTTAATGAAGATTTAGCTAGAATGTCATGCGTGAATAAGAAATGTCAATAGGATGAAGAGTGAAAGATGTACAAAAAAATAAATCTTATTGTAAAGTTAACGTGCTCTGTCATGCTTTGTAAACCTTGATGATTTATCAATTTGCAACAGGAACAATATACTGAGAGCAAAAAGCCCAGTGAACTGTTGTCTTGGACTTCCAATCAAGAGAAATACTGTCCCATGAGTGCCAGTAATTGTCGGCACAGCACAGGATGATCATAATGAATGCAGTCAAATTAAGCCTTGCAAATACCATACTCTCACAGCCACTTGATATCAAAGACATAATCTGTATGATTTCGACTTAATCACCTTATATCCATGTCATATCTCTTAACATCCATATCCAGCCACATTGGAACCATGCCTTTCACATGCCATTGCTATTTTCTTGTTTTTCAGGGCAAGAGTTATAGAATTTTTGTCATTGGTGCTGGGTCATGAAGGGAAAGGAAGCATTTTGTCTCTCCTCCGCAAGAAGTAAGCCACACCAGGTTACAGGAGTTTATAAATTTCAGGTGTTGGAATGGTTTTCTGAAACTTTGTATGTAGATCCATTACTGTGGCTGTAGAGACAGCAGTAAAATCGTTCTGCACCCCATGTATAATTTGACCTTCTTCAAAAATTCATGATGTTGGAAGAAACTACAATCTCAAGTTAAATTTGTGCTGAATAAATACTTTCTAAAGTGCACTGTTGATTACTATGTCACTTGCTTTTCAACAAATCATTCAAGACCAGCTGGGTTTTGACAATATCCTATCAAGTACTGTAGTTATAGTTCAATATTTTATTTATAACTTTTAAATCAATATGGAAAGTTGTTAATGGCAGTATACACAAGAATGCAAATGTGTCCAGAATTTCTACACAGAGGTAAGAAAGAAACACGAAAGTGAAGCATGTTATAGCACTACAGTAAGGCCTTCTAGTTGAATGTGGTTTGTATGTAGTTAGGTGTGAGCAGTCGGGAAGTGTGTTTGGGTCACGGGTGAACACTAGGTTCGCACGTGGAAGTTAGGACGGATTCAGGCAGTAGGTATTTAAGAATTACATTGCTGTGAAGTTAGCGTCCCTGTAGTGTAGTGGTAACACGTTCTGACTTGCAAGCTGAAAGACCCTGGTTCAATCCCCTGCAGAAATTTTCTAGTGTAGGTTTTATCGGCCCTTCCTCTCTAAATTGATCATTCACAGTAATTTGGTAAAATCCCTGGTGACACACTTCCTTAAAATAATATGTAACATCTGAAAAATTATCAGACTAAGCTCACCTTCCTCCCCCTTAAATATAAGAGAAAGAATACTATACTGTATATGCCTTTCCACCCGGTTACATATGGTCACAAGATTTTATTGTTTTTTTATACACCAAATGTTTTTGTCTTCTCTTTGTTTTTTTTTTGAGTTTGTTTAAATCTTCATGCTGGTCATTTCCGTTATTCAGACACCTGGCACTAGAGATTGCTGGAGGAAATGACATGACAGGCTTCACTCACAATTCCACCTGGTCGGCTTTCATCCTATCAATGAAACTCACGCAGCAAGGCTTAAAGAATTATGAAGAGGTAACAGCTTTTAATTTCTCATTTACTGTTTACCAGTAGCATTTCTTTTGCAGATATACAAGCAAGCTGATGTAGGTATATTCAGAATGAAATAGGTGTTAGTCACACGTACATGCAAGTTGCCTACCTAAGCAATTTCTGAAGTAACATACCTTGCATAATTTTGAGATGTAAGAGAGCCTTTTTATAATGAGAATCAGGAAAAGCAACCTCCATTTTGTATTTCAGTCAGCTCCACTTAATTACAATCTGCGTAATAGCAACTATTTGCTTTGGCACAACTATTTTCACATACTGGAATACTGTATTCCCTATAAATCGTCACCAGATAATCGCAACTTCTGTTACTTGTACTGTTTCCATGCTCCTGAGGAGCTGCAGTTAATGGGAGTTGACTTTATGTGAAGACATAATATAACCCTGCCCCCACCCTTCCTAAATCCTGCCAGGTGCTGGAGATAATCTTCCAGTATATCAACTTGCTGAAGAGAAAACTCCCAGCACATGTCTTTGAGGAGCAGAAACACATTCAGGAGACCAAATACATTTTCAAAGACCAGGTAATATGCATTAACCATCTCAGCTGTTTCATAATGTATTTACATCTGTTTCACAAAGTCTTTAGTCTTTAGTAGATCAAATCGCAGCTGTGGTTATAATCCTCAACACTTAACAAAAGTTAGGTAGCTGTTAACACTAAATATATATACTGTAAAAAGAAACACGATGATGAAAAATCATGGCGAAGCATTAAGTTCTTTATCATGATTTAGTGCAAAAATGTCTCTATCATAAGAGCTGCTATATTATGTTTGTAATCATTGTTAAGTTAAGGTCTGACTGAATTAATATCTTCCTAATAACTTCACTCAAATTAATCCTGAAACACTTTCCAAGGAAGTCAGCCCTTAAACTCCTACAGCCTTATGTTCCCATAAAGCGTTTGCCAAAAAATAATGAGAAATGTTCCGAGTACTTCTTTCTCCAGTAGACTCCCATCTCAGTGTTATGGGAAGAGATGCAATATTAGAAGAAATAAGAACAGTGACTGTTTGTGACTGTCAGCCAACAAAACTGACAAATCTTGTGCAAAGAAGTCATGAATCTTATTATTTTAGCAACAAAACATAGGACCATCACTCAGCTAATAAAAAATGATGCATCATGGCTCTAGGTTTATACAATGTAGAGCAGATGGATGACATAAGGAAAATAGGAATTAAGTGCTTTCCCAGGGCACTTACAACACAGTCATGGTTGGAATTAAACCCATAACCTTTTAGGTCTTGAGTCTGACGCCATGACCATTTGGCCACATTGCTTTTATCTTATATTCTTGACTTTCAGGAGTCCATCTACCAGTACGTGGAAGAGCTGGCCGAGAACATGCACATGTACCCACCAGAACATTACTTGTGTGGCAGGACACTCTTCTTTGAGTACAATGAACAGGTACATTACAAGGATGGTATGCCAGGCACACATCAGTGGGACCATCAGGAAATATTACCAACCAAAAAACAAAGCTGTGGAAACTAAACATCAACCGAAAGTATTCAGACACCTAGGCAGGCTGTTATGACAGTGGTAGTGGCAATGATTTTGATGATGATGATAATGGTGCAACGGTTGTGAGTGGAGGGATGGGATATTGATCTTGTGTATTTCGTTTATTGAGTGGTCATCAGGTAATTAGTAGATATTTTTCATTTGTGTTCCGCATCTAAAATATGAGTTGCGAAAATCTGGCCAAGTAGAGACATATATTTTACATACCCAGTTACGGTTGGACTATCACATGTTCTGTGTGATCTTTACGAATAGAGATGATTTTTTACTATTACAGTGTCAGATTCATTATCCTCATTGCCAAAGCCCTTTGAAATTCAGTGGAAAAATGTAAAATTTTACAGTGCTCCCTGTTCATATCATCACCAGGATGGCATAGGAGAGTAAGCATTAGTCACTACTATGTTCTTACCATGGATGTGATTCTCACTTCAAATACAGTTAGTAATCTTGTCGTCTGTAATGATACAGACGAGCAACCGACTGTACCCACGGCAAGTGTCACATTTATGATAGTGCCATGTCCCTATGCTATTCTAGTGACGATAATTGGGTGATATATAATTGTGACAGTTGTGACGGAATGTGGCACTTGATCATTATGCTAGATGCGTCATGGTGGTGGTCATGTGTGAGAAGGTCATGCCCTAGGGTCATGGTTGGTTATTTAATGGATCTATAATTCTTTAGAGCATGGAGTCTTCCAAACTACAGTAACTTAAAATGTATTTATATTTAAACCCTACTTGAAATGACATCATATTCCGTTAGACATATCTCTTTCAGCTGATTCGGGACTGCCTTGATTTTCTCCGACCCCAAGGGATGTTAGTGATTCTATTCAACCGAAACTATTCCCTATTGACAAGTATGTCAGAGGAGCCATGGCTGGGGACCAAGTACCATGTTAGTGGTGTGTATCTCCTAGTACTGTGTTAGCAGTGTGTATCTTGTAGTACCACGCTAGAGGTGTAGTACCACGCTAGAGGTTTAATACCACGTTAGAGGTGTGTATCTCATAGTACCATGGTAGTACCACGCTAGAGGTGTGTACCTCAATAGTACCTTAGTGGTATCTTTGTAGTACCTTAGTAGTATCTTAGTAGTACCTTAGTAGTATCTTAATAGTACCTTAGTAGTTCCTTAGTAGTATCTTAGTAGTACCTTAGTAGTATCTTCGTAGTACCTTAGTAGTATCTTAATAGTACCTTAGTAGTATCTTAGTAGTACCATGCTAGTAGTGTGTATCTTGTAGTAACGTAATAGTGATGTGTATCTCAGAAGATCGCAGTTACAAAATACTCCTCCAGATTGACATGTTCACTGCTCTGCAGCCAGTGGATGGATTTTCATCACACAAAAACTAGAATGTACTTCAAAGCTTGGATGTCTTGCATTGCCCTTAACAAAAATGTCCACTATGATATTTCTGTTTTCAGCAACACCAGCGACCAGGTCAATGTCCAGGGTATATGCAGGCACACCGCTAGTATATTTTCAAAGGGCACAGTAGGGTTCTATAACAGTATAAGTGCCATTGAGTTTACTGATGTAAAATTACATCAGTGCTTTCAGTGATTACAAATATGGTTAGCCAAAACTGCAAAATTTATTTTATATTGTGCCATTACTGTTTTTTCACAGATATCAGAGAAGCATTAATAAAGCATTTACAAGGTAAGTATTTAACATTACTGCCAACTACTTACAGTTATTCGAACTACATTTGTCAAAGTCATAGGCAGTTCGCCTTTCTCATTAGAGAGGGTTTTTCAGATAAGGGAGAGAACTGTATCAGACAACAGAAGGAAACAATCCAATCTCAGGCTTTGATGCTGTTATTCATTAGCCAATGACTTTGTGACTTACGTTATGACATTTGATGGATAAATTCAATTGACTGTGATTATGAGTGGTAGTAAAGAGAGAATATGATAATATAAACCACAAATTTTTTTTCTGTCCGGCTGTATCACAGTTGACAGTAGATAACCTACTCCAAAAGACCCCATATTATATTCATGGAAGAGATTGAGCATGCCTATGTAGCCAGGTGATATAGCAAAAGATTACCTAGTATTCATTAGCATTATTTGGGAGGTATGTGAACCTGATCAAATGTTATGTGGAAGGTGTGTCACTAAGTTACTGTGAAGGATCAATTTTGAGAAGAAAGGCCACAAATACCAGTCACTAGAAACTTTCCTCTCTCTACTGGAGATCTAAACCCAGGTCTCTCAGCTTGCAGGTCTGAATACTCAGCCACAACACCACAGTGATGCTTATTTTATATCAGTTTAAATCTTGCATATCTTCTGCCTGAATATTAATAATAATACATAGCATTTATATAGCGTTCATGACTGTAGATACAGGCTCTGAGCGCTTTACATAGAGAGGTAAATAAGATTATATAATATTCTACTCACACACCCAAGTATACTACACTGTACTATTGTTCCCTAACATCCACATAGGAGCCTAGTATTCACTGTAACACCTTTTCCCAGCTGCTACCCGTGTTTCCAAGCCAGCATGATAGAGTGTGACAAAAATGTGTGTGTCCTTTCTTTTGTCAGGCAAAAATTATAGTGTCTGTCTTTCAGTGTCTGTCAGTGGTATGTTTTTACCCTTAAACAAAAAAGTTTATTATTTCCAGAGGTACAACCATCTCCTGAACTGATGTTACCAGAGCCCAACCCTTATATAGGTAAATAACAATATCTAATGGATTTTTGTAGATACCTGAAAGTGTCTGACCTTGGCTGAAAGTACTGTAAAATTATAGAGGCTGCAAATGTAGGAAGTCATTGTGAAAAGAATCATGCTAACCACTGGCCTGGAGTTTTCATGAAAAAGTCGGGGTTTGAAGTGACGTACCATTGAGAATTCATGGTATTTATGCTTTATTCAGAATTTTGCAGATGTCACAGTGGCAGCAAGATGGCAAAGGTGAAGTGGACAGCGCTATAGCAGCCCTGTATTGTTCTTGATGGGCAGCTTCATGGTTTATCATTCACTGCTAATCCACCATACTCTTTTAGAGCAAGATTTTCCAAAACGAGACAGTGCTGTTGTGCGGAGTGGCCAGCTGGTGGGATAAGTATGGTGGTAGCTCGTTTAGAACCCATCTAATGTTAGGGAGGCCCCATTGGTGGTGGTCACCACGGCCCCAACGAGAAACCATATTCTCTGACACCAAATTTGTCCGAGGGCCCTGGTGGTCTTATTAGTGGATGATGACACTACTAGCCATGTGGGTATGTGTGAGGGTAGATAAGGAGACGAGGCACGAGGACAACAACGATGATGGTAGGAATGAAGCTCTTGCATTGATGATCACAAGATTTATTAACAATCAATAGGTAGAGATAGTATCCAATACAAGAAAACAATGACTGCAGACTTGACACTGCCTTTGACGGGGATCCGACCAAGGCTGTGACTGGCGAGGTGATTCTAGGAGAACAGTTAAACGATCCTGCATCTCTGAGGGTTGACACGTGTCTCCCCTCAGTCCAAGAGCTGGTCGGGCTCAAAGACCAAAGACGGGCACCCAACCAACCAATCATAACTTGTTATGGTACACTCGCCAGTCAGATCCCTGTTTACCCCAAACAGTATATACAACAATATATTTCAGTTTTATTAACCAATCAGTAAGTCAGCGCAGAATGCACATCTGGCCCTGTTAAATCAACAACCACATCAGATGGCCCCAGAATGAAAGGACGTCAGACTTTCTGATGCCGATGAACCACCAAGTTGGGCACAAGTGACAAAGCTTGCAAATTACATCAGTGGTCAACACAAAGCACATCTTAATGCTCCCTGACCTTTGCCGAGAAAGGGAGGGGAGGGAGTGGGTGGGAGATTGAGCTAACTTTGCCTGCTCACACTGTGTTGACAGAAGCTGATCCCCCATCACTTCACCTTTGCCACTTGGACTGATGTTATCATTACTTTCTTTTGTCCTGGAATTGTTTTTATTAAGGGATGCTTTCCAAAATGTGTAACAGGATCACCTCCCTGTCAAGAAATTTACCCCACAATATTTTCTCTCCTCAGCAACAAATTTCACATTGCTTAAAGCACAGAAAGGAACGAAGGTATGAAGAGTAGTTGTTCTGCGTGTAATTTTACTTTTCACTCTAATTATACTACATTACACAGGTTAAATTTTCTCTCACAATGCCATTTTAGAGAACTTTGCTGTTATGACAGACCAGTGCATTCCAAGGTTTTAGGATAGTTTATATTTTGATGCAGCTATTATGCTGTGTCTCTCAGTCGTCCTTTTCCACAGCTGTTTTTTTTTATTTCTTTTGACCTTCAAAGTCCTGTTACCATGTCTTTCTTTGAATGTTCCTTACTTTGTGTATCAGTCCTGAAGAAATGTTTATTCACAAAATGTTGATTATTTTGAAGTGATTGTATGTTTTTCAAACAGTTTTGGGTAGTACCTTGGCACAACATCCAGAGTTTCATTACCATTGTGCTGGTCTTAGTATGATCATATACAAGAGACATCTGTCAAAACGAAAACCGTTAAATCGAAAATACCACTGAAGCAGTAAGAAATTAGAAGCCCCATTTTTTTTTTTTTTTTTTAAGGCTTCTCTGTTTAAATGAACATAAGTCGTTAGTCCCACAGATTTCATGTTTAATCATTTTCTACTGTATTATCATGCAGATTTGCTGATAGTGACTGACATTTCATGTCTCAAGTGGAACTTGAAGCTTTGTTAGTTTTTAGACATTTCTTTTATCGTCTTACATAGTACCCTGTGGTTGTCATGAACACAGAGTGTTGCCGCATGTGGTACAGGAAAGACAACAAGTATAGCATGCCAAATGCTTACATTTACTTCAATTTCATCAGCTCAGCTATAACAAGGACACCTGAGAAGTAAGTCAGAAATGTGGGGCTATCGTAGCAGAAATCACTTTACTGTGACGAGGTGGTAAGGTACAGAAATCACTTTAGTGTGACAAGGTGGTAAGGTACAGAAATCACTTTAGTGTGACAAGGTGGTAAGGTACAGAAATCACTTTAGTGTGACAAGGTGGTAAGGTATACTCTATTTACTAAGGAGGAGAGATGAGAACCTGAACTGATATCTGGAAAGTATGTCACTGGGGATTTGACATAATCTCTGTCAGAGAAAACTGTGAAGAAAATCTGGAAACACCAAATTCAAGAAAATGTTATGTCACTACTGGGGCATGCTACCACTTTACCACAGGATAGTGAACTTCACAGCACTTTAATCTTATTAATATTCTTCCCACTGGAAAATCTTTCTCTAACTGTAATGTGTTAGCCTAATGTTCACTCCTGCCCTTGACACTTGGTTGCTCATACTTGGATCCCCTGCAAGATTGGAAATCACTTTGTGCGGTTGTTTCATGTTTCAAGTATCATAAATATAGCCTGCATTTTGAACTTTAGCCTTGTACATCTATTTTTCCATCAGTGTTGCCCTTGGGGATGTCTATCTAACTCTTCTCCTCCACAAGTTGACAGAAACTTTGTACAATGCTACATTGGCAGGATATGAGTAAGTATAGAACTTACCACTGGCTAATCTCACTCATTCTCCAAGCCTGTTGTATAGACCAGTATTCCACATATGATGCCCTGTATGCAATTTTCTCAGATAAGCAGCAGATTTAATCAAGCCACAGCTCAGAATAAAATATGTATCAATATGAAACCATTAACTCATTGGAGTCGAGCCTTAATTAAATATAGCAACACCCGCTGTCGCACTATTTTTACCACTTTTTAGGTACCTGTATTTTGTAAAAGTATTTTGAGGAACCTAGCATACCTATACATTTTTCGTGAGCTGAATATGTGGTCTGCATGATGAGTACAGTGATTTTTCACATCATTTGCTGAGTTTTCAGTTATTAGCTGGGTTTAGGTACCTGTATGGGGTGATTTTTTAAATTTTTTTTTTACTCTTCCGCCACATTTCATCGTCACTGTCATCGATAATTTGTCTTCCATTATCTTCGCACAACAAATCACTTTCCTCATCCGAACCTTCCTCCATCACCAACTCTATAACTTCGGTCGTTTTCAGTCTATGACTTCGCCTAGCCATCTTGTGTCAACAACACGGAGTTGAAAAGGGCACGCTAAAAAAAATGTATTTTCCCCACCAAACAAGTTCCAAATCACTAAGGGAACTCATTCTAATAACAATTAGGGCTATGGATCATAGTGTTATTCTTAGTTGCAGCCCCTTGACCACACAAGACACAAAAGTGCGCTATAAATATTGCCGCATCCATACATGCGGCACGACGCCAAGAGCTGTAAGAAGTGCCGCAATGAGTTAAGAAAAACACATATTAAAATTTCTCACAATTCTGTGCTAGCTACTCATTGGGTATGCCTCAGATGAACCCAGGGACGCAGTGGGTCACTGTGAATGCCAGTTGGACATGCTATGGGCTAAGAGATCCATTGTCTACTTACAGCTGGGAGAGGTGGCACATCCAGAAGTCTAGGTTGAAAGATATGTTGGATAATTCAGGAGATGTGGGGAATCCTAGGCCATATTTCTTGTTTACCTTCATTTTCGTGGCAAGATTCGTTACTGCACTGCAACAGGCAAACCTAGTATTTGTTTTCTTACAGCACTCACTTTGTACTTTTGTAAGCTGAGTTGTTTTCAGGGAGTCTTGTATAATGTCTAGGCAGACCACAGATCAGAAAGGATCTCTGAAATTTCCTAACCTATAATAGCAAATGAATGTTCTCCCACTCTACCTTTTGTGAAACTTATGTCTGTTTCCATATCATGCTCGCAGAGTACACATTATAGCCGAGACATGTCCCTCCAGCATAACATAAAACTGAACTCAACACCGTGTTTTGTCCAGACCTCTCTATATCCAGCCTACCCATATTTACCCATCCCATTGAACAGCTGTGTACAGTGTCACCATTGTGACAAAGCAGTATTCTTTATACTCCAGGTACTCTGTGGAGGCTACTCCAGAAGGTGTTGTTTTTGTGCTGGGAGGCTACAGTGAAAAGATTAAGGTAACTGAGACAGTGAAAAGATCTGTCTGTGCATTAATCCATTCCAAATTTGAGGGGCCATAAATTCTTAAATGTGATTTGTTCAGTCATGAAATTTCTTGACTTTTTCTAATATTTATTTTTGTTTGTACCTACATTTTCCCCCACCCCATGACTTTCAATTAGCAGTGGGCATCAAGTCTTTATATGACCCAGGAATGTAAAGGACCAGTGGTAAATAAGTCAGATCCAGCTTGGTGACCTTATGGGACTTCTTTACAATCACGAGCAGACATGAGACCTAATCGCCAAGCTGTGTGTCTTTTTTTTTTTTTTTCAAATCATCAAGGCACAGAGTAAGGTTCCATACTTGAAGGTGGATTAACTAAGAGAGTCATGTGTATTGAGGTCATTGAAATATGATTCCTTACATAAAATTACTGGCTTGCGTTTGTTTCACCTTAAATACAGGCCAAGCATAATGATGGTCATTTATTATGGGTGGATGCTTGTAAATTTTTTACTTAGCACTGAATCAACAAATTATCTCACCATCATAAGGAACAACAGGGGAGGGAATGCAGACTTCATTCCATGTCACCTACAAAATATTGTTTGAACAGGTGATCTCCATTCAAACATCTACTAATTTGAAGAACTGGTTTTCAGGATTTCCCATGAAAGTTACAACAGGCCTACAGTGGGATAAGAGAATATTAATTTACAGTGACGCTGTGCTTTCTCCTGTAGGTAGCTTCTAGATTAAACAGTGAGGTTTTAAGAAAGAGAAAGTGCCTACATGAAATGGTAATCAAATCTAGTACGAGGATTTGTACAGTCGTACAAACTAAAACGGTTATGAAATTAAGTTTTGTCATTTAGATTTTGATACTGGATTAGAGATTGGTGCTGTTTGGGAGAAAGATATCATAAGATTTGATTCACCTCCCTTCCAAAGAGTGCAACTAACTACACATTCATCACTTGCAGCTAGTGATAGAGGACACCCTGAAAGCCTTCCAAGATGTGGAGAAGGATGAGGATGGTTTCAAGTCTGTGATATCTCACTTAAAGCAAGTCTATATTAATGAACTCATCAAGCCAGTGGAGCTGGCCAGGTCGGTGAATTTGTCAGGGGATTGAGATGTTAATACATTTGTAATTTCATACTAACGTCAGTGAAAAATGTCAGGATTGCTTTGGAAATGCAGATTTGCTGTGATTTTGCCATTTGCTGTACAGAATAAGACAAACATCTGGGTGCTTGCCAGAAATACATGTGAATTTGTTTTGCAAAAAAAAAAATAATCTTTTAGAATTTAGAAATTTTCCGACTTGGATTTTCAGAGTTGGCCCATGTTATTCACCGATATCCTTGCACACCAAACCCTGCATCAGATGAGGCGAGGCATTCAACAAAATGAAGTGTAACGCAACATGTGAACTTTCAGCAGACTTAGACTGTGCAAAAGTCACATCTTACAAAAAAACACAGGCTAAGAACTCTTCCCTAATCTTTACTATGAATATAGCGTTTACTCATGACCTAAACACCCTTTACAACTGATCACATGCGTACGTTTACAATGCCAATGTCAAGTGTGAATGTGACAGTGATTTTTATTTATGTGTCCCACAGAGCTATCAGATATTCACTCTTGGAACTGAAGGATCCATCCCTGATAGAGAGATATGACCAGCTGGATAACCTGACCTACACCATGTTGGTGGCCTATCTGGAGGAATTTCACTCCCATTTGTTTGTGGAAGGATATGTGGCTGGAAATCTCAAACCTCAGGTTAACTTGATTTCCATTCAAACATAATTATACAATATAAGGAACGCTCTAAATAATTTCATATCAACGTTTGAATTAACAGCCTAGGCATGCCTTGCTTTATCCAAATACCATTTCAAAAGAAATAACTCTGTCAAAATCAACAGTCATCACATAAAATAGTATTATTAATCTATATTCATTATTTGATATTAGAGGTAAAGCTTGGAGGCAGGGGAGCCAGTAAATGAAAAGTTTGACATAATTATTTCTCAATATTCATTAAATCGATCTAGCAGGACAGCGATTTTGGAATTTCTAAAATGTTTTGTATGAAGGCTTTTAGTTATAACCATGTATAGGGAAACTTTCTTCTTCATTTTACTGGATTTCGAGGTTCTCAACATTGCTGGCTGTGACATCATGTGATAACTGATGGTTATCTTAAAATATAATGTACTGTCTTTAATCACAGCTCCATCAGAACAGTGGGAATATTGCAAAGAAGCAGAGACTACCATTTTGTAGCTCAAATTTACAAGCCTTATTTATAGTTTTATTTATAGTTTTTTATTTTAACTTCGTCTCTTGCTGCTGAGGTTGGATACATTTTCAGTTTTCAAAATGTAATTTGTTTCTGGACAGGATGCAGTTGACATGGGCACTATGGCAATGAAACTTGTAAAGAAAGCATTACCTAAAGAGAAGTTTCCTAAGGTAGGCTATTATTAGGCTTATCTTCTAGCGGCACGTGAATCAGTCAGGGCAAATTTTTCTTTTCATGAAAGCTACTATTTCTCTCCTCAAAATTTTAACAACAGCTGTCTTTTAGAGTTACCTGAAGTAAAATAGTAGTTAATTGTTTTTGCCACTAGGATCTTTAAGTTAAATGTAGACAAACATTCTTGTGCCATCAGAGAGAAAATGTCCTTATTCTGTGAAACCATATTATGCTTCTTGGAATTTGAATTTCCCTGCTATATCGGCAGATTGACAGAATCTCAATATCACTGTGATGTATACCAGTTGCTTCCAGATCCACTGAAGTGGTATAAGTCTGTACTGGTTGCCATGATGGAATAGAATGATTTTCTTTTTAAAAAATTAACTGTGAATATAGTTTCAGGCTGACTCGCCTTACAATCAGTTATTAAATATGTTATGCATATGACACTTCAAACCTGTGACTTATTTCAATTCATGCATGCACTCCACTAAACCATATAGACATGGAACTCCTCTGAAGTAGTAACCATTTTCCTTCCTTGTTTCATAGGTAATCAGTTACCTAATACCGTGCCATTAAACTCATTGTTAAGGCACTAAATTTTGTTTATCTAATGTCCATTGTGCCCTCCAGCCGAACATGATGGAACTTCCAACTGGAGATTACAAGTGTTTCCTGCCAGCCATAAACAAGGAAGATACAAATTCCTGTGTTGTACACTACTATCAGCAGGGGCTGGGGACATTCTATAAGGCGTGTCTCAATGACTTGCTTGCAGTGAGTAACACATTTAGCAATCAGTCACCTTTCTGTGATTTCTTGCCTGTTAGTATTGAATAATGTCCTGTGAGTATTGGCAGCGTTGCTTATAGCCTGTGCTCTGCAGTCCTGACAGAAAGGCTTAACGTTGCCAAAACTGCATTTAAAGAAATTGGGTGGTTCTGTTCAAGTCTTGCTCTTTATGCTAGCAAAATTCTTCTTTCATTTCTATCACCAATTTAAGGGTGTCTGCTTTTGTGCAAAATTATTTTCTAGGAAGATCACTATTGACATTAGATCACCAAGGCACAGAAAAGTGATCTGGGTCGGGAAACTAACATAGCCCATTTTAGAAGATGATAGATTTGATTTAATTTACAATACTGTTCTTTTTACATAAAATGATAGTGATAGTCTTGTTGTTTAGTGAAGTCTCAGTTTGTTAGCTGTTCTTTCTTAGGTTCTGCTCTGTGTCTGTTATTAATATCCATACCTACAGCCATGATAAATGTTTTTGGCATCAAAATAATATTTCAGGCTGCCATGGGTGAGCCTCTGTTTAATGTCTTGCGTACAGAGCACCAGCTGGGCTATAGCGTGTACTGCCACCCGATCCACACACACGGAGTTCTTGGCTTCCTTATAGTTGTAGAGAGCCAGGCCAACAAATTCAGGTACAGTAACATCCAGCTTTTTATGCCTTGAAAACTGTTGAGATGAAGCAGATTACATCTAGCAGAATGAAGTCAAAGATCTTTAGATGAAGCAGTGTGCATTTAGCTGCAATCAAGTCTAAAAATGTTAGCATGACGGTGAACGCATTTAGTAGAATCTAGCCTGAAATGTTGAAGTGGAGTTGAGTGCGTCCCACAGACCTGGAACATTGGAAAAATAGTGGAAAATTGCCACTGATGTTTCCAGGTCTGGAAAGTACCTAAAATCAGCAAAACTGGTCAGCTGTCCTTGATAGATCACAGAAGTTTCTAAATAACTGAATCGATGATTATAGTTTTGACTGGAACAACCATTTAGGCATCAGCCAGAGAGAATCGTTTGGCAAACTCAAGATAACCTTCATGTGACAAAGAGTTGTGGTGTGGCGGTTTTAATTACATTATTAGCGCAAGAAAATGTATTAGATCACCTCAAAATATAAAGAAATTTTTAAATATTTGAATGTTCTGTGGCATTCCTATCATGGGTTTCATCCATCTGTGTTTTGTTCAGCACAATCAGCTCATTAAAGTTTAAATCTTTCACTTGTTTTCAGCATGAAACAGGTTGATGAGGTCATGTCACAATTTCTGAAAGACTTTCAGAAAACGCTGGAGGCCATTCCTGGAGAGAAATTTGCTGACTTGGTAAGTTTGTGGCTGTAAATATCTAATTACATACAAGTATTTAAATACCTGGGGTGTTCATGCAACCGCAGCTTGTCTAAATGAACACATTGGAATGGATCCTTAGCAGTCAGATGGAGAAGGGACCAACCTGTTATTCAATTCAGGATAACTATATTGGTATGGACTTTCCAAATTACATGACACTCCACTTAAGCACAAGTATCTAGTTGCAGTTAAAAGAGATTGCAATAATTCAATATTTTATGTCTAACCCCAGGACTGGTATCACAGCATCTGGGATTTTCTCATAACTGCTCTGCCCTCTTACCAAGCAAACAGTGGAATGTTTGTTGACTGAGGGTCACAGTGATTTGCTTTTAACTGTGTGCCTCCTCTTGCCCTTCTGTGTTGACTTCCTTCCCTCATTTCATAAGTGCCTTTAAATTGAACTTTCAGCTAGACAGAAGTGGTGATTAAGCAGATTGTTGTTGTACACAGTTAACAGTACATTTAGTGACAAATGGAAAATTAAAAAATAGACAGTCAGATTTATTCATGTACTGTACTTTGATCTAATATAAGTACACTTAAACATTTTTATTACAAATGCACTTTGTACAAAATAGTTCCCAAGATAATATGAAATATACTTGATAAACAGAAATTTGGGGTAACCCATGAATTTTGTGATCAGCAGGTTCAGGTGTATTGAAAAAACAAAATGCAGAAACGCCGTTTAATTATTGCTTCTCATCTTTGCTCTCGTGTTTTCCAGGTTGAGAGTCAGGCTGGGTTGCGAGATGCAGATGATGCAGATTTGTATGACGAGTCCCTTCGTCACTGGCAAGAGATAATGAAGCAGGGCTATGTCTTTGACCGGATGGCACATGAGGTAAGGAGGAAAATTGCTTGGGAAGTGAAGGTGGTTTATGCTCAGTTTGTGTCGTACGACAGCACATTCTGAATTGTTGTGGCAGGTGACTGGCACGGCCATCTTAACATTTTTGTTAATCAGAGAATTGTCATAAAATTTGTGCAGAATTTGGCTTTTGGTGACAATGGAACAGGTAGTGTTCATTCTTTCCTGTGTTGCCACCACTTTCATTCAGGGTTGACCCCATTTTTTGATGAAGAGAGGCTAGCCTGCATAACCTCCTGTTTTTCTTTATGATGAGGATTTTGTTTCCTAATCCATTGAACTCTGACCTCCTGAGGCTGGAAATACCCTAATATTGGCTTCTTTACAAAAATTAGAAATAAATCAATATCTTTGAAAATAATCACTCTGACCATTCTGTTTTTCACATTCATACATATAAAAACATCACACATAAGCACATCTTCACTCCAGTTTCAGTGTTTCCCTTTCATAAACATTCAGACACATGCCATGCATACAGCTTCAAACACTTCATACATATGAGGTTAAAAGAATATTTAATGGATTGCCTCAACATAGAGTGGGACACCCTGTAAGAATATAGGTATCCCACAATCCCTCTAGTGGTCACTCGGTATATAGCAGTGATAGCACGTGATGGTTAGAACAGGTTCTCAGGTTCTAAGGGTTAATTTGCATTACAGTGTGAGGCTATGAAGACCATCACTCATGCAGATCTGATCGATTGGTACAAGAATCTGATCTCTGACAAGAAGAGAAAGTTATCAGTGATGGTGAGTTACAGCAGTTTTAGGGTTTTCTCACCTACATGATGTGTACACCACCCATCCTAAATAATTCCTAAATGAACGATTTAGTAACAGTATTTAATTTTGCCAAATTCCAGTCACTTACATCCTGTTTGTTTCTGTCCTTGTCAGCCATGCGTCTCATTGGCTTACCGTGAAATTTTGTTTAGGCTCAGCTCCACTGTTAGATCTGCACACCGATATTCCGCTGTGCTCTGTTGAGGATTGACAGGTTGGGTTTTGTTTTTTTGTGTGTGTAATGGAATCTTTTAAGCGATAAGCAAATACATCTCTTTTTTTAACATTCTGAAAGAAAGGTGACCCTCCTCCCTCCCCTTCAGCTTACTCCTTCATTGCCACATATTTGTCCATGTAATCCATCCCACTTGGATATTTGCAGTGCCATATGCAATTTTGTCGTTTATGTCTGCAAAAGAAGACCTAGCTAAGCTATTGATTTACAGTTGAAATAAAAGCTTCTTCATGCAGAAATATTTCTCAGGTCAAGTAAGAGCTTTTCAGCCAGTAGTGGTGGAAGAGGGGTGGGGGTGGGAAGGGTTCAGGGGAAACAGCAGAACGAAGGGGAAGTGAAAGGAGAAAGAGGGTTAACCCATTCCCATGTACAACAGTCAGTTACACTGATAAAGTACACAGTTTCATTTGTGCACTGTAGCTGATATACACTAACGTCTGCTGCACCAGCATGGCATCATTAGAAAGGATAAAAACAAAGTCACGTTTCCTCATAAGATGTCAGGGATTATCAGCTGAGTGGAGGTTTAATGGTGTTGCCTAATGCAGGTTTCATTTTTATAGCTCTACTACTGATTTTTTTTCTATAGAGCTCATTATCTCATGGATAAATGAAAATAACTGTCCTGTTGTGAGCTGGAGTAGGAAGGGCTTAGTTGGAAAAAGCACAAGAAAGGAGAAAATAATACAAAAGGCAAAAATCGCCTAGCTCTTGGAAAGGGGACTCTACAGGAGACGAGACGAGGGACACCAAATTTTATTTCACACTTGAGATACCATTGTTCCACCACTGATTTCAACGTCATGCAGATTTAGATCCCTAAGCCCTAGCTTTGAAATTAAACCCATCAAAGTTGTGGAGAATCAGCATATAGCAGTGTGACAGTTAATGAGATCATATTGTGGAAGTTTTCCTTCATGCAAGAGCAGTTTCTGTATGGGGCTGTTGCACCACTTAATACCCCACTGAATCATAATTCTTCTGTGTGGACATTAACAATGTAATTTTGAGGGGATTAAGAGTAAAAGAATTTCAAGACTCTCCCTTATTTTATTCCCCACTTGCCTTACAAACCATGTATGACTGGTGATGTATAAATTAGGTGCATCTAGATCTAGCAAAACGTCAAAACAGGCAGGCACGGAATGCATGTGAACTGCATTATATTCTTTCTGCATCCAGGGTTTTGTTCCTCTTAGTGTTACATGTTTGAATACACCTGTTACAGAACACATGTGACTTTACAAAACATTTTGTAATAAGAGTGTTGTGCAATAGCCATATAATTTATCAAAATCAGTTATTACCCTAGGACTTGTAAAATGTTTTGGAATGGCACTGTTTCTTTTGTACAAAATGTGTTTTTTTTATTATGTGCAACTGAATACATGTAGATGATAATGAAGTTCCCAACTACAAATTGACTTGTGTGATTTGTCTTTCCTAGATTGAGGGGTGCAGCAAAGTGAAGTGTGACAAAAGCCTCCCCTCCGTCAAGGCACCATTGAGAAGTCTGAAGTCTTTTCTCAAAGACTTGAAGAGCTGTGCTCCAAATCTACCAGGCACCACACCAGCCACCGCCCACGGGCTTCCCAGCAGCACACCAGCTGACCAGGACTCGACCTCCAGCACAACATCTGTCCCTGATTCACCCAGCAACACCACAGTGACTCGTGGCCGCAAAACACCTTCAGCCAAGGATGAACTGCTGCAGTTCAGACATTTTGGACCCAACTACATCACCAGCATCTGTTCATTTAAGAGTTCACTAAAAACATATCCGTATCACATCATTAACCAGTAGTGCATGACAACATAATATATTATGCTTACCACATATCTTTGGATTAGATTGAAACCAGGGTATCCACAATGTTATTACAGAATAAAAACCCACTATTTTCAGTTTTATGCTCCTTGAATATCCTGTGTTTTTGCTCTGAAAAAAAATTGCTAGACCCATTCATCCTGTAGCAGACACACCCACCACTTACCTGAAGGAGAGATGTCAGAAACTGCCACCATCTCTTCCTGTACTCAGTTTGCTGTTATGCAATGAAGCATGATTTCAAATAAGGACATCCCACATCGGGCATCCAGCCTGCTGCAATGGAAAACTGTCATAACTCTTAAAGTAGGACACGCACATCAAAAATAATTTTCCCTTTTTTCCATACTTTTTCTCTCTAAAAATTACCTATGGTGCCCACTGAATCAATTTTGCAAAGAAATAGCATTGTTTTGTTACCGTGCGCATATGAAAAATGACGCAGTAAGGAGAGCTAGAGTTACCGAGTTTGGCCCTTGCATCCAGAATTATTCCCCTTCCTCGATCAGCAGAAGCCTATAGCAAAAATGGTGACGTCACTTACCTTCCAGCAGTTACAGACACCTCTACCTGACAATGTATTATTCAGATTTTAATTAAGGTTCTGGTATTCCAAATTCAAACATAAAGTTTGATATTATAAGCCAGAAAAAATATTCTGCATTTTTTATTGCTTGGCATGATTTTGTTTGGCATATCTACTGTTCACAGAGGAACAGAGGAATTAAAACATTCATACCAATATGCTATCACCCGTCCGCAGAGCACTAGCTAGACAGCTTGGCCATGTGGCTAGAACGTAGTTGACATAAGCTTATGGCCGCCACGCATGCAATGGTTGTAACAATTTGGATTTTGGATAATGTAATCATGTGGGTTGTCTGGGGCCAGCAGAGGCGTTATATCATTATGACAGACACTTGAAAGACTGTTTTATTGGAATAATCGGGTACCGTATGATTTAATACGGTCTGTAGGACGGTGCAGTCTTCCTTTAAATACCACCCAAGTTGCCAAGTGTGGTAACTTAACACACATCACAATTTGAGGGTGTTTTTACCAACCATAGACTTCCAACCAGATTTGAAAATACATTATCTCACTTTCTTTGTGGAATGAAGTGCCCATCTTTTTGCCAGATGTTGCCTTGGCCACTCTTTCTATTAGGCATCTGAAGTATTTTCGCCTCAGAACTTAAGTTACAACAGTCTTCCAGTGGGGCAACGATTTAATCAATTTTACCTTCATAATAGCAATATGTCGAATCATTTTACAAAGAGCTGTACCTGCCTTCTTCATCTTTGTGTCTTTTAACAGATGAAATAAGACAATTGAAAACAATGCATGTAAAATTTCTGTACATGTGAGAGCAGTGCCTTTAACAAATAAATTTGCCTTTTTATGAGTCTTATTTCCACAAGATACTTTTAACTCATTCCATGCCAATCGACAATATATTGTCGATATACGTTGCCGTGGCTACGCCAATCGACGATGTATCGTCGATATCAAAGTCTTCTTTTGTTTTGCTACTACAGGTCTGGTTTGAAACTTTTTTTGTACTCATAAGTAACGACAACTCTTCCTAAACTTCCGTTCATGAAATCGGTGTTAGTTTTGAGTTGTTGGGTGCGATGTTTCTTTATAGTAAGAAATAGTACTTTTAGAAAATAGTGGCCTGGCAAAAACGTAGAAAACATACTGGCATGGAATGAGTTAGTACAGGTTGACACAAACACACTTTCTCAGAACTTTTATTGGTCTGTTGTCTTTTTGTTGTTGTTTTGAATAAATGTAGTGTCATGCAAGTTGTGACTGTAACTTGCAGTCAGAGATTATCTGCAATTATACTATTCAGTGTCACCGCTGGAAACATAATGTTTGAGACCATCTTGAAGTCTCATTATAACTCTCTTCTTTTTTTCTGCTTGACTGGGTTCAGGTCAAGGTCCTTAACTCATGTCATGTTTCAGGTGGAATCTATTTGACAGAGTACATTTATACAATCATCGAGAGAATATCTTACTAAACTGAATAAGAATCTTAAATGTGATTCAAGACCAAACTCACCACAGCACCACTACTGCTGTCGTTTGACAGTGGCAGTGCTATGGAAAATGAAAATAGGAGTTTTATTTACCACATGGAGAAATTGTTATACAATGCCATACAGTTTTGTATATTTCATTCAAATAATAGATATGTAGAGAACAGCAGACATCATCCATCTAAAAACACAATAATATTACAAATTATGTTGTTGCTAAAATAGCTGTGGTGCAGCATACTGGTTCCTCAGCTTTACAGCCACGTTCTCACATACACATGAGACATTCCCACGGATACAGAAGCATAAACCGCCTGATTCAAGAGTCTAATCTACAATTGTCAGATTTAATAGTCTGACACGGACAAGTGCACTATGTTGTGAGGTTATAGCATCAGGGATTTTCAACATCTTTTAAATAAAATGGTTTCAACATCACATTGTTGGAGCAAGTAATATAGAAAGTTTTATTTTGACTTTTATCTGTACCTGTATAATAATGTTTACAAATAAACTTCATGCAGAAACAGGTGTGTAGTATTTGACTTTTGAATATCCATCCTTTTCTTCCTGTCATCTGGTAAAACACAGAATGTCAAGTTTTGGTCAAAACCATGTAAGTTGCCAGCTAGGTTATATGCCTTCTAGTTCTATAAGCTAAGTAAAATATTTGAATGCCCTTTATTTATGTGATTTTACTCTGGAAAAACTGAACAGATCAGAGAGATCTGGTATGTGTAGAAATTTGGAAAAAAAAAACTAGTCTTCAATTCTCAATCAGATACACTTACTAGGTTTTGCCACATGACTGGAGAGACTTAATAGGTTTTGAGTGTTGATGAAATTGCTGTGATTGTTGATGTTTTTGTTGTACTATTATTGCCTTCACTATTCTGTCTTTCTGATCCAGTATTTAACTATCCAATCATTTTCACAAGTCTCCATCCCCTCTCCCTCTCCCTCTTTCTCTCTCTCTTCTCTCTCTCTCTCTTTCTTTCTCTCTCTCTCTCTCTCCCTTCTCTCTCTCCCTTCTCTCTCTCTCCCCCCTCTCTCTCTCTCTTCTCTCCCTTCTCTCTCTCTCTCTCTCTCGAACTTGCTTCTCTCAATCTCTCTTGGAAGCTTTCAGTAGCACATCAGTGACTGACTCTTTGTGTCTGTCGTTCATGTTCTCCACATGTCTTCAGTCACATCTCTCATGCTAGCACTTCCCCCTCGTTTTCTCCCATCCACTGTCTGTCTACGATCACAGACACCACCATAAGTCTTGTGACATGAACCCCACTGCCTCCAGATTGGTATAAACATGTATCAGGATGTAGTGCACACGGGGGAATGGTCATTTTTCCTCCACGGCCTCTGTTAGTATTAGTCCACTAGTGTGAGCATTTCAGCTTGTTATCAAAACAGAAGAAACTTGATACTGAGTACTCATTTATTAAATATACCTCGCTATTAAGTATAAATTTTAAATAAGTGTATTCTGTTCCAATGCACCAAGGTACACATTATATCAAGGTTCTCCTTTAATGTTTTTGTAACATCTATTCAGCACATTATTAAATTTGCAATATTGCCCGCTAGATCGTGGGAGCAGTACTTTTAAGCCCAGACCTGTACATAGAGAGGGGTTCTGTGTAAGCGGGGGATGACTGAATAAAATCGCAGAAGGAGCTTACTGTATGACTAGGCTCTGCACTAAGCAAACAAACTTCACAGCTTTTTTCATCATTATGTAGGCCAAGGTTCATCGACGTTTCCAGCCTGTACATTCTGCCCCCTGCGCCTGAACTAGCTGGTGAAATTCATTTCAGGTTTTGTCTCCAACCTTGAGGTGATAATTTTCGCAACCCGAGCTCTTCGAAATTCTAGCCACTTAACGCAGCGGTCTGCTGGTAGTTAATTTGCACGAACTATTATATAATCTCGGTGAAACGCTCTAGCTGCATAACAGAGGATGATTATAGACCTCTCGTTACATCTGGAGTGGTTTATAAATTATAGAGGTTGTACAACGTACGACAATGTTAAATGAGACTTTTCTAATGGATAATTCTTTATATTAAAACTGGCAGGTATTCGATGTCTGTCACTGGTGTCTTGTGAGGAGTAACTTCGTGGACGTGCATTCTCTGTTGTATGAGTTTATTGATTAATGTATGAGCGTAGTGGTTTAAACGAGAGCCCATCTTGTCGATGTGAGTTACTTCAGACACCGAGACAGTTTTGGTTTTTTTTGGATCGACCGTGATGCGGGTAGTGGAGAGCATGCAGTGATATGCTTTCGTGAACGCGACAAAAATAAACATGCCGTAATTCTGCCTCAAGCGATTTGGTACACATTGTAACAGGCATGTTGTAACTGTTTTAACTGTAAAGGTCTGAAAATGTAACACAAAATATGGAAGGGGAGATAATGTTATGAAAAGAGCGATGTTGCATTAAATGTCAGTTACGGGAGTTTTGAATCAAGGCGTAGACCCTGATGACATGACCACCCCTCAGACAAGACAATACCACTGACCACAGTGAAGCGATCGACCGCTCTGACAGATGTCCGGCTTAAATAACAATCATAGCTTTAGCCTGATATAAATGGTGAAACTAGGAGCGTAATGCCTTGATCATCGACCAGACAGCCAATTCAGTTATACATCACATGATCCGCCTTCTGTCTCTACGATGATCTACTGTGCGGCCTCTTGTATGTTGTGTTAGTTCCATTGATTGACACTAGTGGTGGGTGTTTTATTGGTAAGGCATAATGAAAATAGTCTGCAGGTAGGTTTACTGGTAAAAATGGTTTTGTACTGTGAGTTCTAGGAGCTGAATTTGATCAGGTTGGGTCCACGGTACAGTTCAAAGTAAAGGACACACATGTACTTACAGAAGGCGCAGTGATGGACACCTGATATCAGACTAAGGCAAAAATTGGAAGTTTTTCACTTCAAAAGGTTCTAGTGTTGTGTGAGCAGTCGGGGAGTGTGTCTGGGTCACGGGGTGATATCTAGGCTCGCACGTGGAGGTTAGAGAACATATTTAGGCATTAGGTATTTAAGAATGAAAATTGCTGTGAAGTTAGCGTCCCTGTGGTGTAGTAGTAGCACGTTCAGACTTGTAAGCTGAGAGACTCTAGTTCGATTTACGGTAGGGACAGGAAATTTTCTAGTGTAAGTTATTTCGGCATTTTCTCTCAAAATTGATCCCTCAGAGTAATTTGGTAAAATCGCTCTTGACACACTTCCCTAAAATAATATATAACATCTGAAAAATTGTCGGACTGAGCTTACATTTCTCCCTCTTAAGAAGACTATAACCTGCCACCCGGTTACATAATCTGCATGCCAGTATTGACGTGATTATACAGTATAGTGACAATGATATGCCAACTGCTGCAGATTACAGCGATGACTTAACAGTTTTGTCAGGAATTGAATGTGACTGAAATAACTGCGGCTTCTAGAATCCTTGACATGCGTTCTTTCACATCACCGTACAACTGGGCCGTTTCATCCCCCTCTTCCCACACCGTCCCATCCCACAACGAATGTTCCCTTACGTTGATCGTTTTATTCTTAAGTAAAGCCGACTCCTTCCAGACCCGGATCGGACTGGTGGCCACGTGAAGATAAAGTTCACACAGATATAAACTCAGTAAATGGAAATATATAATTGGCGGTTTTAGTGAATTTTTTTTTGTGTGTCAGAAACATCTCTTGAATAGACATGGAAAGAGATAGTTTATTTTTTTTAATCCCTGCGTTGCTTCTAACAGTGATTTGTTGCAAGTCCTGTGTATTTCCATCATAAGTTTCATGAACGTGACTTTCATTGTAATAAATTATAACCCGAACTCTCTCTCTCTCTCTCTCTCTCTCTCTCTCTCTCTCTC
>JAWQUT010000077.1:237585-253774 GCA_033807755.1 Ellobium chinense | reverse complement strand
ATGATATGCCAACTGCTGCAGATTACAGCGATGACTCAACAGTTTTGTCAGGAATTGAATGTGATTGAAATAACTGCGGCTTCTAGAATCCTTGACATGCGCGTACTTTCACATCGCCGTACAACTGNCAACTGGGCCGTTTCATCCCCCTCTTCCCACACCGTCCCATCCCACAACGAGTGTTCCCGTACGTTGATCGTTTTATTCTTAAGTAAAGCCGACTACTTCCAGAACCGGATCGGACTGGTGGTCATATGAAGATAAAGTTACCACAGTTATAAACTCAGTAAATGGAAATATATAATTGGCGGTTTTAGTGAATTTTTTTGTGTGTGTCAGAAACATCTCTTGAATAGACATGGAAAGAGATTTTTTTGTTTAATCCCTGCGTTGCTTCTAATAGTGATTTGTTGCAAGTCCTGTGTATTTCCATCATAAGTTTCATGAATGTGACTTTCATTGTAATAAATTATAACCCGAGATCTCTCTCTCTCTCTCTCTCTCTCTCTCTCTCTCTCTTTCTCTTAATTTCTTTTTTTCTTTCTCTCTCTCCCTTTTTTCCCTCTCTCTCTCTCTCTCTCCCTTTCCCCCCCCNTCTCTCTCTCTCTCTCTCTCTCTCTCTCTCTCTCTCTCTCTCTCTCTCTCTTTCTTTGATCTTTTCAGCATAGACTCTATACAAGGAAACTGTTTTCCACTTATGAAGCATAGTTTCGAACCGCTCACACTGAACATTCTATGAGAACAGAACTTTCTTTCTACTGTCCTTAAACTCTTAGCATCGTTTACAATGCACCAAGTTCACTCGCTAGGAATACCACCGTGTAGAGCTCGTCCAGTACACGTGTGGCTGGCACCATGGCAATNGGGGGGGGGGGGAGAGGGTCTGTGTTGTTTGATTGCTTACGAAGCATTTCAGGGGCTGACTTGCAAAATTTTGTTATGGGGTGGGGGGGAAGAGGGGGAGGGGTGTCCACTAGTATATATACCGTTTGCAGAAATTTAAACTTCCATTTTGTGACTCACACGTGATTATATCGCCATTATCAGGAATCGATTCGTTTCAAAATCTCAGGCAGTGACAAAGCTGGACAAGAAAGAGCGGGCATTGAACTGGAATAGGTCTGACAATGTGAAGAGATTGTGTCGTTAGAACATAATATTGTAATATGTGTTGTGTTGCTCTACTGAGAGTCTTTGTGGACCCACAGTGTGATTTGTAGTGTGATGTATTATAGCTTTATTATGTTTAATCTATTTCTGTGATAGTGATAGCATGTCTGTAACTGCATTAAACAAACAAACAAACAAACAAACAAACAAACAAACAAACAAACAAAACTCTTGTTTCTGTAGCACCCGAAATGAATACAGGGCTGTGTTGTATGGTCACACAAAGCTACACAGTGATACAGTGGACCTACAAATGTCAAAGAGCCACATGTACAGACAGTAGCACGAACTAAATTGAGAAAACGACACCGTCAACAAAGCTTTTTCCCACCCAGTCAGTGTGTTCGCTCGGTTATTCCCCCTTTACACTGGTCCACCAAAACCTGTTGGTCGCCAACATTGTCCTGTAAGAGAGGGATACAGTAAGACTTACTTTATCCACTATTCAAAAGCAGTGCATTGGTAGCAGCTCAGTAGATCCACTCGTGTGTCAGAATATAGACTAGGCATTACAGACAAATTTCGGTTCAAAAGAATAGCACAACAAATACATGCATGAGAAGAAAACTATCATGTTCATTTTTATGTGGTGAACTATACTGAGCAAAAAGGACTTAAGGACTTCCGAATAGATGTTTCTGAAATGACACATTGAACTCGCGACATTTCAGATGTATTTCTGGTGGACTCTGTGACTAAAAGGCAAGTTTGTTTCTCAGTCAGCCGTTGTTCTCTCAGTCTCAGTGCTATTCGTGTTTTGCTTTTCAAAGTCCTCGTGAATGCTGGTAGCTCTAGAAAATATCTTAATAGATCTGCATTCGAGAAGTTGTCTAGTTGGGTAGGACAGTTTGATGTATAAAATAACTTTACTGCACATCCAGCTTTAAAATTCTTTGTCAAATTCGTTGACTAGGTCTGTGTCTGGGAGTTAGGTTGAGCTTCAGAAACGCCACCCACTGGTGCAGCTTTTTCCAGCTCAGTTTGTTAATTCTTCTACTACCAATATCACTGGTTTTCTAGCTACTCTGTGTAGGTACAGCTGTAAACTGTTTAGAGGTACTGATATTCTAGAGTAAAAGCACTACAGAGATAACCTGGACGTGAAAGACAGCAAGATGACAGAATCACCAAATTCAGCACCCTCAAAGTCAGTGAAGTCAGCATGCAATGATAATGATGACGGATGTGATGGAAAGGCTGCAACCATTGAGGACTATGATGCTGTACTCTTCACTGTGTGTGACGTCTTTGGCAGACCCAGGGGAAAGTTTGCTGTGGGTGATGGGGTGAAGAGGTTCGTCAAGCAAGGCATGGAGACTCCTTATAGTAAGTTTATTTATAGAGCAGAGGGGAGATCCACAAGGGAAAATATGATTGTGTGAGATTGCACCATCGAATTCGAATATGACTAGTGTAAGAGTAAAGGATTGTAATATTAAATTCGATTTTAATAAGAATGAGAGATTGCATACTCGAATTTGAGTGTAGCATTGATTGGAAGTAATAGACCGCAACAAGTGTGAGAGTGAGATCGCACCATCGAATTCCAGTGTAATTAGTGTGAGAATGAGAGACTGCACCATCAAATTCAAGTGTGACAAGCGTGTGAGTGAGAGAATGCACTATCAAGTTCAAGTGTAACAAGAATGAGAATGGCAGATTGCACTATGGAATTTCAGTGTAACTTGTATGAGAGGAAGAGATGAACCAACGAAGTTTGATTTTATAAGTGTGAGAATGATGAACTGTACAGTCAAATTCAGCTGTAACACAAACAGATTGAAAAAACCACAGTCTGAAATTCTAGAAAAAGGCTGGGAGGTAGACCAAGGAGGAATTTGATGCGTGTTGGTTATAATGCTGCCTGGAGCAACTCTCCCCCTCCCCCCAAAAAAAATCCCACAACCGTCTCCATCACCACCATCTTTGCCATCTCTAAAACCCATTCATTCATTCTTCCATACAACAACTGTCCTCAGCAACATGTGTGCAAGGCCTTCATTCTGAGCTGCCAACCACCCTGTCCCACTACAAGCGAAATGTAGATGTGACCTGTCTGATGTACCCTGATCTTACAACTTTAAGACCACTGAGCTGGCTTTGTAAAGATGGAAGGAAGGTAACGCAGTTATGCCTGAAAAGGTTGATGATGATGCTGATCGTGATGATGATGAGGATGATGATGATGACGGGAGTACATGAGATTCATTAGATATGTCACATCTTTTGCCATTCGGAGGAGAAAGCTCGCAACATGATGGCAAATATCTAATTTGTAAGTGGAACGCTTAGCTACGGCCATGTGTCGGAGGTAAATGTGGCAAGAATCAACAGTGGGTATGTATGCTAATGATTGAGGCAAACATATAAATATAGGAAACACTACTCGCAAGTCAGCACATTATTTTCTTGCTCTTCCGCATTAGTTGCAGTCATTTTGGCTTGCCTAGAGACTGATACTTCCTTTGCTAAGTATGGTTCCTTTCACAACGCTGCTGGAACCTAAGAAACACAGTCCTGATGATAAGATACTCCTGAGTTTGGGATGATAATAAGATAAATCAGATTCTAACAAACAAAATCAATCTTCTTTCTTAGGTTGGCCATGTACTTTGTGACCTGTACACCTCCAAAGGTGAGCGAGACCCCAGCTCTCCCCGTGAGATGGCACTGAAACAACTCGCTGCCTTGAAGAAACTCGGTTATGAGATCATGTCAGCACATGAGACAGAATACATCATATATCACAAGGGAACTCTTAATGCCATGGGTGGAGATGTAAGTAAATTTGAAAGCATGGATATAATCAGCTGCTTAACTGCAATTCACTTAGGTGTAACTTCTGCTAATTCACAGTATTTTTCATGTACTAACAGAATACTGCATTTCCATTAAAAATTTTACTGGATCATCACAACTCTTTGTCTTCTCAACATTTTCATACTCCCAAGGAGTTGCTATCAAATGGAGTAGTATTCATCATGTAGCTATGGCAAAATGCATGTACATAACATGTACATAATAAAAGTATGCAATCTTGTTCTACTCCTCACAGTATATTGAAGAAGTTAATATTCACTAAAGCATGGAGACCATTACTTCACTCAGTGCTCCTGTCCTGTAAAAATGGCAGCATGTGATATCATCACAAGATCTTTATTCCGATTATTCCCTTTACTCCATTACATGTTTTCCTTCCTTTATCAATTTCTTTACCATCTGAATTAAATAAAGGCCATGCTCACTCAGAGACTTTGGGACGCAGCTGTGCAATTGTGCAAATTCATGCTTTACATCATTCATGAGTATCGTGATTGGAAGGGTGGTGAAACCTCATGTACATATGTCCATATTCAGGTGCGCGTTTTTGATTATTATTGTAAGGACAGACATGGAATGGGCCACTGACCCATGCCTGCCCAATGAACAGAGGCGAATGTACAACAAAAAAAAAAATGAATGAATGCTTTACATGATTGTGATTTCCTTATGGCAGTATAACGACATGATCAACATGTGGCGGCTGGACAAGGAATTGTCTGTTCTCTATGATCACATGTTGGGACTGCTAGCCTCTGGCATACCTGTGGAAACTCAGATGGAGGAATTTGCCCCTGGCCAGATTGAGGTATGATGAGGAAGGGAGTTTGAGAGAAAGAATGAAACGAAAGAGAGAAAGGAAGAAAAAAAAGAGAAAGAAGAAGGTGGTAGAGAAAGAGAGGGTGAAAAGAGATGTCAAACATTGCAAAGTAATTGTGGACTTAACTCATTAATCAATTATGTTTTGCTGGGAGGCATGTCATTTTTACCAATTTCAATCATTTATTTATAAAATCGCCTGGCATCTCCACTTCCCCCTCCCCACCTTCCTCCAAGTTTTGCCATGTTGCCATTATAGCCATTTACATCGTTAAAATAAAAAAATCACTATCGTTTCTGTGACTTAGTGTTACTTTTGACAGAGTTGTGCCCCTTGATATGATATTTAGAATAAAACAAAGAGTGTCTGGGCTGCTAATTAAAGACCAAAGCTCACAAAGTCAATCTGATAACGTTACATTATAATATGATTCATTCAGTTTCTGAGCTTACTTTTCTTCCACAGTTCTCCATGGTACCACAGTATGGAATCAAAATGGCGGACAGCGTTCATAGGCTCCGCTATGTGACCAAAGCCCTGTGCAACAAAGTTGGTTTCGAACCCACCTTCATGACTCGGCCTAGATTTGACAGCAACAGCAGTGGATTTCATTTTAACCACTCACTCTGGACACTAGATGGGAAGTGAGTGGATATAGTTTACCCTGGGACAAAGTTAGTACACTTTGTTCTCTTAATATTTCTGAAGTGAAGAAAGATGGAAGAATGTGAGCTTTATATGTATACTTTTCTTCTAAGGGAGAGAATAGGGACAGATAGCGTTATTGACTTGTGTCATATTCATAAGGAAGAGGTATTGCAGAAACCAGCAACATGTACAGTATAAAACAGATAATGATATGTGAATATTTTGCAGGCATCTTCGGCATGATACCACCTCAGAAAAGAGACACAGAACTGCAGTAAACAGTCACGGACTATGCCAAAACCCATGAGATAAGACAGCACTTAGTTCTTACTCGATGTGATTCACACCAAAACTATCAGTGATAATCACTGAATTTTAACCACCCTCTTGCCAGCCTTGTTCATTGTGTACGTCTGGAAAACTTCTGCTTGTTTTTTTTTGTCAGGAATGCCTTCTATGACCCAAAGGGAGATCACAAGTGTTCAGACGTGATGCGCCATTGGTTAGCAGGACTTATGCACCATGGCATAGCCATGTGCGCCATCCAGAACCCAACAGTCAATTGTTATGATCGGCTGCATGGTTTCTTCGCTCCTTCTGACAATGTTTGGAACTATAATGACAGGTAAAGCTAGACAAGAACATTAATTTAATGAAGATGACAGATAAAATATACCAGTTCTGAGAATACTGAGCGTTTAGCTGTGAATACAGTAGATGCAGAATAAATTGGTGGTGTCAAAATGGTGTTTGTCAGTTTTAATGACAGAAATTATATGGTGTCAGAAGTGGGATTCGTGAACCAGATTGATATCAGTTAATAAATATTGAAGATTGCTGATCATTGAGAGACCACCTGTGTCAGTGCAATGCACCTTGACCTCATTAAAGCCGTGAACATCACATAATTATAGAACTTGAGCTTCAAAATTCAAGATACCAGTTCTTTGATGACTTAATTGCCCATTATTATGGTGTGTTCGAGTTCTAATCCTTTATCAGTGGTAAAGTTCCAATAAAACATTAACAATAAGAAAATTTGAAGTTTTATTTTGATAATTGTTTACCAGTTGTAAGACCAAACTTCGTTGTTGAATATGACAATTAAGATTCAGTGTAATACTTTAAAAATTCAAAATTATAATGTTCAACTTTGGATTCCAGACAAGAAAAAAAAAAGGCAATTCATTGAATTGCTTCTGATTTAAGACCAAAGGTTGTTCATCACTGTTGCAGACTGTGTTAGCTTTAACTCAGATTTAAGACCTTTCGTCAGTGTTACACTATGCTTTGAAGAGAGGAGACAACAAAGTTATTAACCACTATTACAAGGATTTTAATTTCATGGTTATACATTATTCATTGATGCCAAAAACTCGATTACATCACTGATATGCAATGTACAGGTAACGATGATGGACTGTTTTGCTGACCAAAAAGACACCATCAGTCAACTCTTAATCAAAACTTCATGAGAACATAGAAAGAACTTCACTTCAGAGAAGTTGTGATTATGTAGTGCCATCTCTAAAGAACGCACTGTATTCTGTTATATGAGAAATGTTGTGATTAGGAAATGGTTGCAGATAAGTGGTTTGCAATTCAGCAGAATTCACTGTATATTTGCTTTGAATGCTTCTGCATTCTTTTTTTTTTCTTTTCTGTTCCGACCCCCCTTCTCAAAATGTGCTTTTGCTATCAATACCAATCTTTCAGGAATGCTCGCATACGTGTGAAGAACAAGGGATCTAATATTTACCTAGAAGACAGAGGTCCGTCCGCTGCTTGTAATCCTTACCTAAGTCTGGCTGCAGTTATTGCTGCTGGTATAGATGGCATCACAAACAAACTTGAACTTCCACCACCTCGGGCATTCAGGTTAGAACAGAGATTTGATGGCACATGTTGTCATCCCATTTTACAAGTGTTGTAAATACATATGATATAAATCCTAGTACTCTACCAAGAAGTGCTTGGGTTTATATATAGTGTGAGGGTAGGGGTGCCACTCACTTTTCTTTATATTTTCTGAACTTTCTATAGTGTCATGTAAAGTCTAATCTACAATATATCATTATTAGCCATGATTATCATAACACAAACAAACTGAAATGGGTCAAAACATAAAAACAAAGTTGCTATTAAGAAATAAACAAATCTATGTGTAAAAATACATAAAACTAAATCTAATTAGTTTTTATGGGAGAGAATTCCAGAGTGTACAGTAAACAGGAGTTGAAAAGAGATGTCTTTTTTTTTTCTCAAATTTCAATTCTTCTATGCACACTGCTTCACAGAATTGATATCAGATAATAATGTCTTAAACACACCAATGTTCTCTGATTTCACTTGGGCATTATCTAGGACTCTTCTCTCTTACCTAAACTCACTCATGACAATAATACCTACCCTAAACCCTAACCCTAGTACACCTTGGGAGTGTCCGAGAATTATACCAAACAGAATAAAAAATATAACACTATAAATTGGGATGACAATTTATTATCAAGCCTTATAATTTGTGATTGTTCGTATTATGTTTTGGTTCATTCTTTCTTTCCACACCTTCACTTTATTCTTGTGAGTCCATCATTGCCTCAGTCTATCATTCGTTCCACAGGTTAGTTTCTATTGACAAAAAGACTAAAATTGAAGTGATGCGATAACTCCGATGAACGTGATCTCTGTATTATTGACGACTGGAAAATCTGATGTTTGTCTATGTCTCTGATAAAAATCATATCCATGTGATTTCCTCATAACTAATATAAAAGTAAAAAGAGGATGACGGTGAAAAGAGTCTGAAAATGTTGGATATTTGCCAGAAAAGCCCTGAAAGACCACTAACAAACTTTCACATAATTTTTTCTTTTAACTTGAATATACATGTATACTGTATATCCGCCGGTTTTTTTTTTTGAGTTCAGTAATGCCAGTTCACTACATGTTTCTTTCAGGCCACTAGCACAAGATGGTGAGGGTTCCAAAGCCATTGACCCATTGCCCAGTACCCTCAAAGATGCCCTAGAGGCTCTAAAGAAGGACAAGGTTTTGAAGCAGGCCCTTGGAGAGAACTTTGTGGAAGATTATATCCTCATGTCTCAAGAATTCCAGCTGGACAAACTGAAAGATGTTATGGACAAAGAGCCAAATGAGAGAATTATTCCTCAAAGAGAGCTTTATCTACATTCACTGTAGCTTAAGTAGTTGCACGGGGTGTAGCAGATCGCATTCAGAAATCCAGTGATTGAGAAAAGATGATGGAGAATGAAATATTTTTAACTGGCATAGTGTACATGGAGAGAGACGACAATCACGCATATGATGTGTCGTTTTCTTTCTGTATAGAAGGCTACAAAGGGCTGTCAGGAAGGTGTGAATATATTATATATTTTTAGTGTTCAAATGTGTCTTCATAAATTTGATATTTAGTCTCAGCAGTTTTCTCAACTTAAAGTGTCTCCTGATCCATGATACGGAACTGAAATGAGCCAGAACTTCAAAAAACATGGTCGCTGTTAAAGTTTTGTGTTCACACATGCAAGCCTCATTTAAGCACATTTGTTTCATAGAATGTTGCTACTTGGAAACTATCTTGATGGTCAAGAGGCCATATGGTTTCCACATTGTTTGCCCACTGTGTCACATTGTTTGCCCACTGTGTCACGACTCACATTGTTTGCCCACTGTGTCACATTGTTTGCCCACTGTGTCACATTGTTTGCCCACTGTGTAAAACCTCGCTATCCCTTGAGGTTCTGGGCTGTCCTTTCATGATATCTCCATTTCGCAGATATGAGAAAAAACGTCAAAAATTATTGTGTGTGAATTCAAATCACAGCAATGGTATTATGTGGATATGAGTTTGTGAAGCAGTGTAATTCTTCACATTTATGTCAGTCGATGTGGTAATCTCTTGGTAGATGTATAACACGGGATTATAGTCTCTGTGTTTCTAGCCAAACAGCCTCAGTGACATAACACATGTGAAAAAATTCAGACAGATTACTGTACCATGACTGGAAGGGTGGTAAAAGCGCATGCATGTAAATGTTCATATTAAAGTCAGTGTTATTCGATTGTTGTTTGTAAGGATAGACATGATGTGTCTTTTCTTCTCTCTGGGCAAAAGGTCATGAACAGTTTTCAGGATGGAGCTGTGAATATTTCATATCATCAGTGTTTTGATGGGTCTCTGAACTCCAGTGAACAGAGGTGGATTTTTATTAAAATGTGGAAAGGTTACCGAATGAAAAGGTAGTTAATGCTAACACGGAAATCGGGATTTTCTATATAGATCATTGGAAAGATAGAGAGTGAGGGAACAGGAAGGGGTGACCTCTACACATACCTGAAAACTCCAGTCAGCGATTCTACGTAGGCCGAACAAGATGCAGTTCTTAGTGAGGTGAACAAAAAAGAGAGAGCTGGCTCTCTTCACCCTACAATTTGCTAATCCCACAAAAAGGATTGCGTCCTCTGGGACTATCAATTTCAAGTTTGTATACTTACTAGTTCCTTTCTTCGTCTCGTGTTCAGCGCAGCAAGGAACGCCACTCCATAACTTCCTAGGCAATGGTTTCACTAAAGAGTCTGACCCTGGTTCTACAGTTAAACTCCACCCTACGTTCATACATAAGGCTGTATTCTACAAATTCTGTAAGTCACTGGCAATTTTGGTATCATCTACTTCAGATTTGAGATCACTTCTATTACCCTGACATAATAGTTTTATTAGGGATTAGGTCTTTCAGTGTCAATAAAGTGATTGCATGTAGTCTCATTTTATTCTAAATGTCACTTTTATGGAAAATGATGGTTTAGGTCTTGCTTTTCAGTGCAAAACAAGATGACATTGGTGGCTGGGCCCATCGTGCATTCATTAAACATAAGGGTATGGAAGGGGAGGGAACTGAGAAGGGGGATGGAGGAAGGGTCACATTGTGTGAAATAAATTCCTTAAAGGAATCCTTGTCTATCTTCAGTCTGATTTTGCCATCATGATTTCTGTCATCATCATCATCATTATTTATATATTGTTTTATATTTTGTATCATTATCAATGCTTTTATATTTTAAATATTAAAGTATATTTTTTTTAATTTTTCACTGGTTTGGACAGAACTTTTTTTTAAGATGCTCCAAATCATCATCATCATTGCTAGGTTATTATTGACAGTTTTGTTTTAAACTGCACCAAAATATCATCATGACGAGGTTTATTGCTAAGGCCCCTCAGTTTGGCTTCTTCTGTACAATACAAAATTGCTCATGTGTTGACAATCTGCTTATATGTACTTTGTTAATGACCACTCGCTGTGCACAAAATGTACCGTGCTTTACTATTTCACCACTGGACACTACAAAACAAATAATCAGATGTTTCTCGGGTTAAAAGAAGACAATAAAATATCAGTTAATGTTACCTGTTATTGGTGTCTGAGATTTCTTTGTCTTGGTTTTGCTTTGCTGAATTGCCGCTGTAGGGGAGGGGTGTCTGGAGAGTCTGGAGAATGTGGAGAGTCTGGAGAGTGTGGAGAGTCTGGAGAGTGTGGAGAGTGTGGAGAATGTGGAGAGTGCGGTGAGTCTGGAGAGTGTGGTGAGTCTGGAGAGTGTGGAGAATGTGGTGAGTCTGGAGAGTGTGGAGAGTCTGGAGAGTGTGGTGAGTCTGGAGAGTGTGGAGAATGTGGAGAGTGTGGTGAGTGTGGAGAGTCTGGAGAGTCTGGAGAGTGTGGTGAGTCTGGAGAGTGTGGAGAGTCTGGAGAATGTGGAGAGTCTGGAGTGTGTGGAGAGTGTGGAGAGTCTGGAGAGTGTGGAGTGTGTGGAGAGTGTGGTGAGTCTGGAGAGTCTGGAGAGTGTGGTGAGTCTGGAGAGTGTGGTGAGTCTGCTGAGTGTGGAGAGTCTGGTGAGTGAGTTTCGCCCTGTAGTGAAATGCATTGTTCATTCTTTAGCTCACATTCTCGTCTTTGTTCAATCGATATTGTATCTTCTTTTCTTTCATTACTACAAAGTTTACTCTGCCGTGACTATTTTGGCCGATTTTCTTTCTTTCAGCTGCCCTCGGATATTTTGATTTTTTTTTTTTTTTTTTTGGGGGGGGGGGNCCATAGGCTAGGCTATCTATATCTAGGGCTCTAACAGCCATCTTAAAGCCCTGTACCGTACTGAACCTTGAAGATTGTTGATTTCTATCCTAAAAAAGCGGGAACTCTCCAAACATATCTTTTTGATTCATTGTTCTCTTTTATGCCATTATCTCAAATTTTGTAATTCCATTTCTCTCAACCCCGGTCGTTTCCCTCTGATCTCCATGGACGCTGTTAAAAAAAAAACAACAACAACCCACACCTTCTGCACAAATGCAACCATTTCCTCTTTGTAATTTGTACTTGATGTCTAGAGACCATTTTACTTGGTTGCTAATCCTTTCAACAGTAGACCAACTTACGGGAACCAAAAGCACTCTCTTGAATGAGGTGTTACTTATTGTCCTTACACCACACCATGATGGATAAAATTCCCTCCTGGTCTTTCCTTCACCCGTACAATGTAGACCTGGAGGTAGGTATGGATCTAGACTACTACATCAGAAACAGAAAACATTATGGTGCCTTAGAGGCGGTGTCAGTGTCCAAAACACGCCTGCATTCACATCACATTGCTGTAGTCCCTATAGCCATCGCTTTATAGGACAAAGTTCTCTCTGACGTTCCGCTCCAGTCTATTAATTATATGACCTAAATGCCTTACTTTGCGGTTTTCACAAACACTCAGAGAACGGTGTGTTTCACACAATATTGCTTACCTACGCACTTTGTTTAACTTCATGTTATTCTCTTCGTTTGATGAAAATGCTCTGTTAATGAAACCAAGTTTTACAGGTGTTGTAAGCTTACACCGGAGACTTTAGATACCGGTACTGTCCAGTTGTATTATGTTTCTGTAGGATGTTTGCATATAGTGGCCTACTCTAACAGAGGAACTATTATATTAAAGGATCCCAGTCGTTTTCCAGGTCATATGAGTGTGTTTAATACAGCCACAGTGGTAAGTCCAGCTGTTTGAATTGCAGTACTGTATCCAACATTCTATAGCATTGTGTTGACGGTAAAGGTGCGAATGTGGCTATTATTGCTGCCCTTTTCCTCTGGTTAAAACTAGAAAAGGTTCATTCACGAGACAGGCTTTCTTGTTTTCAAGCAAGCATATTAATGGACGATGTGGTTTGGCTAGAAGAATTTTTATTTTTTTTTGCTGGNGGGGGGGGGGGGGGGGGGGGGTCAATCATTTATCAATTCGAAAAGTAGGAGAAATGAGATTACGTCAATTGTTCATGACTATTTTTACATAGGAAGTGTCAGTTAAAATGCCTCACGTTGCCTTTGTTTAAGTTCAACCACGAATATTTCAGCTTAATAAGAATTTGATTGTTTAGTGATATAGTATTTATACACTCCTGGAGTGGTTGCCGTGTTCGGAGGCTTCCAAACAACCCACAAACTATTTACCTAGATGAAGAACATCAGGGATACGTTTTCAGTTATAAAGTTTACTTATCCGTGCCAAATGTAGATTAAGAAGGCGGTAACTAAGCATGGGCTAAGTATTTCGTTTCACCCTTTCTCTTCCACTGTTTTTCTTTTCTTAAAACAAATGCCGACCAGTGGAAATGTTTTCCTTGGTGCATACAACACAATGACACTGGTGATCGACAAAGGACTCCCTGTCACCAATGTAATGTTTAATTTGCGGTTACCTTTCATTCACGTCAAGAATATTTTGGGCACAAGAACTCCTCCAGGGTCATAAATCATGGCCAGTACTTCTCTTTTTGTCTCACTTTTGCCCTCTCATAAAAAGGGCACACAAAAAAAAGGGTTTTATAACTCTGTCTTTGTTTAGAATCTTATCACAGAGTTTGTGAGCGGCAGGGAAAATAGGGACGTCGATATCTATGCTATTCCACTGGTCGCGATGTAATACTGAATTATTAGATTGAAACATAATAGTATCAACTATCCTTTCTTTCTCTAATGAGCCCTGAGGTTTACCAATTCTTTAGATCTTAATTTTCATCCTCTGTTGTTGGCGTGTAACATACCTTTAATGATAGTGCTTTATTTTAGGTTATAATATTGGGTTGTTACCACCAACTGTATGTTTCAGAAATTTCAGAAGTGAATCCAGAGTCAACCACAAGATGTCAGAAACAGCATTTGATGCAGATGGATTTCTCACAGTAAAGTCAACAGAAGACAACAACAACAACAGCAAAGATGGCGAAAATGTTGAAAACATTGAGGACTATGATGCTGTACTCTTCACTGTGTGTGACGTGTTTGGCAGAGCCAGGGGAAAATTTGCTGTGGGTGAAGGAGTGAAGAAATTTGCTCGCCATGGGATGGAGATGCCACATAGTAAGTGTAACCGGGTGGAAAGGCATATTATATAGTAGTATTCTTTCTCTCTCAATATGGGGGAAGAAGGTGAGCCTAGTCTGTTAATTTTTTAGATGTTACATATTATTTTAAGGGAGTGTGTCACCGTGGATTTTACCAAATTACTGTGAATGATCAATTTTGAGAAGAAGTGCCGAAAAAAACTACACTAGAAAATTTCCTGTCCCTACCGGGGATCGAACCAGAGTCTCTCAGCTTGCAAGTCTGAATGTGTTACCACTACACTACAAGGATGTTAACTTCACAGCAATTAAATACCTACTGCCTGAATCGGTCTCTACTTCCACGTGCGAGCCTAGTGTTCACCCGTGACCCTAACACACTTTCCGACTGCTCATATTACATTATTAAACACATTTTCTAAAGTTCTCTGTTATCTCATCTGAATAGAGAGGAAAAAGAGAGAGGGCGAAATGGTATTCTAAGCCCCACATTCAGAGGAACTTTTTTTTGGGGTTGTTTATTTGTTTTATTGAAGGGTCAGAAATCCCTCCTTTGTCCACCTTTACAATGCAAGAATCGAAAATGTCCGTCCTGATATGGACATACATGAGTTTCAATCATCATTTCTGTAATGGTGTTCGGGAGTGATACAGAGGAGTATTACTGTTGGTTTTGGTATACGAGAATGTAAATTATATATTTCGTTTATCTATGCCGAAAGGATACAACATACCGGATACTACTGGTTATAAAGCTCGTGGTTCCTAAAGGTGCACACCTGGAAATGGAAGCAGTGAGCTATCTATCGTCTTATCACTCATCTTTCCCAGCAACCTGTGTGCAAGGTTTTCATTCTGAGCTGCCAGCAACCGTACCCCGCTACAATCGACCTACAGATGTGACATGTCAGATGTACCCTGACTTGACAACACTAAAACCCCTGAGCTGGCTTTGTAAAGAGGGCAGGAAGGTAAGATGGTGATTATGATATGACTACGATAATGATGGAGATAATGATGATGATGATGATAATGACAGGTAAAGCTGTTGTTAGAGAAGATCAACATGATATTATATTGTTTGAATTTATAAAGTCTGATGGACGGCGATATGTTGAGGACGTGTTGATGATGAAGATGTCGTTATCTTGAACTACAATGGTAAGGTTAGGAAGGGAAAATGTGGAAAGCTAGCGAGATGAGGCATTGATGATGTTGTGGGAACGGAATTTATCTATAGACATCCATTGGCGATGTTAACAGCAACAGGAAATTTGTCAACATGTATCATTTTCAAACAGCCGGATACAAACCGGAAGTCTATGGATCGAATAGATTGAATGCAACCTCTCTTCCTGTTTCTTCCAGTATTGGTAAATAATTAAAAACTTTGAGCAGAATAAGGACACTGGAGTACTGAAGTAAACGAAACGCTTAAAGTAGTGGTGAAAAGTGCTAGGAGTGGCACTGCAGGACTATTCTTTAATAAATCAGCAGACACGGCGAACAAGCAACAGCGAGTTTGGGGAAGTTGGAACCATACTTTGGGAAGATAGCGGGTTTTCGAATGATGAGAATAAGAAAGTAATAATAATGATAATGATATAATGCAGATGATGATTTTTATTCTCAGGTGGGTCATGTACTTTGTGACCTCTATAGTTCCAAAGGTGAGCGTGACCCGATCTCTCCACGCCAGGTGGCGCTGAGGCAGCTTGAGGACTTAAAGAAACTCGACTTTGAGATTATGACAGCCGTGGAAACCGAGTACATTATCTATCACAAGGGAACGCTGAACGCATTTGGTGGCGATGTAAGTGATCAGTAATGGAGAGCTTTTCTCTTTAAGTTCGGATCACTTACTGACCGTCATGACTCCTGGTATTACGACCATACTGCACGTCACCATCTAGAATTAGATATGAATTTCATAACAAGCATTATGATTATAATAGGAAATGCCATTTGCACATATGCATACCTCTACACCACAACAGTCTTACGAGATATGAACTTGAAAAAGAAAGCTCTCTAATAGTGGCTAATCGTGAAGTTCTACACCTATTTTTCATACCGTATCTGCTTTCTGAGCAAACCTCCAGAGTATTCCTGCCCTACTTTGGCCAGCATTTGTCACATCTAGAACTTGTCACCATCTTGTTTCTTGCCCAGAAATCTTAATCTGTGTCTTGTCCTTTTGTCCCAGTATGAAATTTAGTTGTGCTAAAAATGTTACTGAAGATCCTGGTTTATGAATCAATGCAGTGAATTGCCTACATTTTACTTTGATCCAGAAAATTAATATTCACTTCATTCATTCTGTAAGCGGG
>JAWQUT010000077.1:200464-232821 GCA_033807755.1 Ellobium chinense | reverse complement strand
ACACACACACACACACACACACACACACACACACACACACACACACACACACTGTGCTAACAATGCTCAATTTTCTCTATCAGAAATGCTCGTCTCCGTGTGAAAACAAAAGGAACCAATATCTACATAGAAGACAGAGCTCCATCCTCCGCTTGTAATCCTTACCTGTGTCTAGCTGGAGTGGTGGCTGCTGGGGTAGATGGTATCGTTAGAAAACTGGAACCTCCACCACCACGGATGTTTAGGTTAGATAGTGCGTTTGCTACACTGCTTCTACTTCTTCTTTTCCTTCTCCTTCTTCTTCCCTCCACCTCCTTCTCTTTCTACTAGTTTTTCTCTTTCTTCGTCTTCTTCTTCCTCCTCCTCTTCTTCTTCTTCTTCTTCTTTTCCTTCTTCTCCCATCTACCTCTTTCTCTTCCTTCTTGTTCTTTCTTTTTCTTTTTCTTCTTCTACTCCTTCTTCTTCTTCGTGCCCCTTCACCTTCTTCTGTTCCCTTTTTCTTTCACTGTTTCTTCTTCTTCTTCTTCTTCTTCTTCTTCTTCTTCTTCTTCTTCTTCTTCTTCTTCTTCTCCTTCTTCTTCTTCTTCTTTTTCTTCTTCTCCTCCTCCTCCTCCTCCTCCTCCTTCTTCTTTCTCTCCTTCTCGTTCTCCTCCTCCTCCTCCTCCTCCTTCTTCTTCTCCTTCTTCCTCTTCCTCCTCGTCCTCTTCTTCCTCTTCTTCTTCCTCTTCTTTGTCTTCTTCTTTTTACTCTCCCTCCTCTTCTTCAAACTATCTACCTTTTATTTTATTTTTCTACGAATTTGCCTGGTCTATGCCCTAGAATTCGAGACAAAGGACTTTGTTGTTTTGTGAAATGTTACTATTACTATAATCAAGATCTAGTTACAGTTCCACTCTATACCTCTGGCATAGCTCCTGAGGTGATATTCAAGAGAACCACTTTTTTTCAGACCTCTTCTCCGTGATGATGAAAGAGCTACAGCTCAGAACCCGCTGCCAAAGTCACTGGGAGAGGCGCTCGAGGCTCTGGAGCAGGATGAGATCATGGTGCAGGCCCTTGGCAAGGATTTTGTACAAGACTATGTCCTTCTGTGTAAAGAATTTCAATTGGAGAAGCTGAAAGATGTCATGGATAAAGAGCTAGATGAAAGAATTGAAGCTGAAAGAGATTTGTACTTGCACACATTGTAAAATGCTGACCACAGTTGGTTGGATAAGAAGGGTTGGTTCGCTAACTAAGGGCAAACACTCAGTGAGATCAGTGGTGTATGGAAGGTATGGACGGTATGACACGTGCACTGAACGCTACTTGATGTCGGCGCCATGAGCAGTTTTTAGAAATACAAGCCATCCTCTGATGGTGACAAATAAAAAAAAACAACAACCCAATTACTGCACCTATATGAACTGTCTTTGCTTGTCATGAATTATATCAGCACTAGGATGACTGGACTGTTAAACGACTCTTATGAATTATCACCGATTTTGAGGACATCATAGACTGATCTGCATTAGTGAAAGAAAGCACGACAGTGCAGTTATTATTTTCATGTAGTGTCAAAATGTGTTCAGTAGACATAATAAACTGATATTTTTTTGAGCTGATATTATGGCAGAATGATCTAAAAGATGGATATCAGATGTTTGGACCAATGCGCAGTTTCATTCTTTGTTACTGGCACCATCTGGGCTTGCAGGAGCCAAATTTGTGAACGACTCTTTGAGCCATTTAATAAAATTTTCTCCTCGAACCACGCGAGCATTCCGTGATGGCCAAGGTTGGTCCGCAGGTCTGGTGCCACCACTGTGTTCAAATACTACAATATTTACGGTGGGAGTCCTTCTTTCAGATGTTTCACAATTTAAATTTATATAAAAAGGGGTTAAAACTTTGCCCTCTTTTGCAGTGGGTCATATGCCGCGTGCCGCGTAGAGAATCGCTGGTTCCAGGATTTTGGGGCAAACCGGCTCGCTGAAGAGAGCCTTTGTTTACGTATGCTTTCGGCCATTGTCTTCAGTTCCTCTCATTAATGCATTGTTTTAATTTGAGGTGTTTATCGTTTTTCGTTTTGAGCTACTGCCCCCTCCATATGAACGGAGTTCCACTGGCATAATATGGCCTCTAGTCCTGCCATTTTATTTCATATTTTCTCAAGTCCACCCATTTAAGCTGTATTGGTTTCTTTTATAAAGAACATGATAAATAATTAAAATGAATAAATAAATATATAATCATATTATATAAATTAATAGAGTGTATTATTGTCTCGCTAGCTTTATTAATTTGCAACCTTTTCACAACACGTGGCTCCATTGCTCCTCTTGATTTCAAAATCTTATTCTTTTCTTTAGACCCCGGAATTATTGTTATTTAACTATGGATGTGAACAATAAAAAGTGTGAATCTTACCTTTTTTCACTGGTGAAAATTTTGTTAGCGTTAATACACACATATATTGGCATTCTTATTCATCATCGATCGGTCAACTGTTAAACAGGCTTTGCCATTGAAGAAATTGTATGATAATTGTATGGTAGCACTTTTATAGTTCATTACTCTACTGTTTTAATAGTTTGATTATTAGTATGTGAGCAGTCGGGAAGTGTGTTAGGGTCACGAGTGAACATTAGGTTCGCACGTGGAAGTTAGAGACCAATTCAGGCAGTAGGTATTTAAGAATTAAATTGCTGTGAAGTTAGCGTCCCTGTAGTATGGTGGTAACACGCTCAGACTTGCAAGCTGAGAGACCCTGGTTCGATCCCCGGCAGGGACAGAAATTTTCTAGTGTAGGTTTTTTTCGGCCTTTCTTCTCAAAATTGATCGTTCACAGTAATTTGGTAAAATCCCTGTTGGCACACTTCCCTAAAATAATAGGTAACATCTGAAAAATTATCAGACTGAGCTCACATTCCTCCCCCGTAAATATAAGAGAAAGAATACTACTACATGCCTTTCCACCCGGTTACAAGTAGCGTGCTCAGTCCAGGCTCTAGCTACTCTTTACAAGGACAGGCCAAGATCAGATATAGTGCCAGAAATGAATGAATGATCACTTGATTTGCTGGTCATGTGTTTCTTAATTTTATCATCATTGTCTATCTGTATGTCACTGAGTAACTGATGAAACTGCCGTAATGTTTGTTTTGCTCTCTTCCTTCATGCTAACTTTCAATGTTACATTTATGTATTATTTTATTTATCAGTTTTTATCAGTTTATTTTATTTTATTTATTTATTTATTTATTTAATTTCATCTAATTATTTATTTTGACCCCCCTCCTCCCTTTGTTTTTGTTTTTTTTATGACACACACAGCCCTCCCATTACGGTAACCCCCGTTAATACTCCAACGGTCCATTGTATCGTAACAATAGAAATGTCAGTGAGAAAAGCGGATTGCCCCCAAATGTCGGCCATTACGGCTGCTCTATGCGGCACGCTGAGCCAGCCTCGCGTAATAGGAAGTAAGCCCTCTAGCCAATAATAGAACTCTGTGCCTGACACTGACACCGTTGTACTGTGTTGTGTGTTACCCCTGTAGTAACGTGCAAGTGGTTAGTTGTGCTGTTTCTTGGTGGAAAGTGGGGAAGGGGTAGGGAGAGAATTTGCTGAGGAAGCATAAAGTATGTTGAAGAACATAAATCAGTCTGCTCAATCTTCCTGGTTTGATCGCTTTGTTATTGGATCAGGCTGCAAGAGGAAATGAATAGTTTGCAATATGTGTGCTATGAGAAACCTTAGTTTATTTTGTTTTACATCTAAACTATTATTATTAAAAGTTAATAGCACTGTAGACTAACTGTTATCAACATTTCATATTATTCCTTCACAGACAGTTCATGAATAGATTTATATTAAAGTAGAAATAAGCACTGCAAATAGTTCTATTTTCAGCTTTTTTTTATTGGTGTTGTTATTGTTTTTATTATTGTTGTGTTGTTTCTGGTATTGTTGTTGTTGTTGTTGTTGTTGTTGGTTGTGGTGGTGGTGGTGGTGGCGGTAATGGTGGCGGTCTTAATGGTGGTAATGGTGGTGGTGTTAATGGTGGTAATGGTGGTGGTGTTAATGGTGTTAATGGTGGCGGTGGTAATGGTGGCGGTGTTAATGGTGGTAATGGTGGCGGTGTTAATGGTGGTAATGGTGGCGGTGTTAATGGCGGTAATGGTGGCGGTGTTAATGGCGGTAATGGTGGCGGTGTTAATGGTGGTAATGGTGGCGGTGTTAATGGCGGTAATGGTAGCGATCTTAATGGTGGTGGTCTTAATGGTGGTAATGGTGGCGGTGTTAATGGTGGTAATGGTGGCGGTGTTAATGGTGGTAATGGGGCGGTGTTAATGGTGGTAATGGTGGCGGTGTTAATGGTGGTAATGGTGGCGGTCTTAATGGTGGTGATGGGGCGGTCTTAATGGTGGTGGTGGTGGCGGTTGAGATGAGTAGTTATTATTATATGAGTACTATTGTTATTTTATCATCATCATTGTCATGATGATGGTGACAGTGATAGTGGTGGTAGCGGTGGTCATGTGTTCTTATTCCTATAGTAAGGAGAGTAGAAAAGGAGTGTTTGAGTTGTTTGTACAGTGTTAAATGTCTTTGCCTTATCTGTCTTGTTTATGTTCTCCTCTCTTCTGAAACTGACAAGTAGTTGTGCAATATAAGGTACCAGTGGGTCCTGTCAAGTCTTCATTGTGGTGTTGACTTAAGCTTTATTCCTCGTTCTTTGGTATGTGAGCCCTTGTCAAGAAAACGTTGCCCTTGCACATTGCCATGTATGGCGCAACGATTATCTCCCTTGAAGAGCAAACCTCTTCACCGTGTATGGCAGGAATAGACTTATAATTTCTCCCCATTGCCTTATGCTGCTTCATACTTGTGAAGAACGTCTGAGATCGAAATATAATTAATCTCATGTGCACTATCTGTGAGCAAAGTCACAAGATTCAAGATTCAAGATTCAAGATTTGTTTATTTTTAGGCCTGTCCTGGCCAATACAAATGCTAATTTCATATTATATAAAAAGTACAAATGAAAACTATCTAAGCTGACAATAACCCTACATACTCAACTGCACTCAGTCCTCACCCGCTCTGCTATTCCAGAACACTTCANCTCTCTCTCTCTCTCTCTCTCTCTCTCTCTCTCTCTCTCTCTCTCTCTCTCTCTCTCTCTCTCTCTCACGCACACACAAACACATTGGGGTAAAAATGACACCAGGAGATGCTACAGAACTGAGTCCCTGTACAGATTCAAAATTTTAGAGCAACCAATAGCAAATGCTTTCAAATCCTTATCTTTCATCCATTTTAGAAAATTGATAAATTTAAACATAGAGCCGCGTAAAACTGTAATGCGCAAGAGACTTTTTTTTTTTTGGGCCCTGGGTGACACGCATGATCTATTACAGCGATGCCCATTTGTAACGGGTCTCTTACCAATAAAGTAAAACTAGAAAAGCACTGTGTATTTCCGTGATTATATTTAGAACAAAAATAACAGCTGACAAAGCTTTATAACACTTTTCGCTTTATTGTAACATTTAGAAAATAGTCTAATGAAAGTTGGAAAACAAAAAACATGTTTCTTAATAGCAATTTTCTATGTTCCTGGGACTTATGATTAAACAGTGCGATTTGTATTTCTGTTAAAGGGGAGTCCCTCTCCTTTACGTTTGACGTTCATCACAAAGAATGTTCAATAGTGCACTGGAATAATAAAAATTCATTGTTATGTAATAGCTTGGCTCGAATATACTATAATTGTTGTTATGTGCTGATCTAGTTGTTGTAATTGTTGTCATGATGGTTGTTATTATTATTATTATTATAATTATTATTATTATTTTAATAAATATTACTTTTTTTTCTATTTACAGTACTTTTATTGTTGTTGTTTTTGTTGCTACTGCTGCTGCTGCTGCTGCTGCTGCTGCTGAAATCATCTGTTGAAAAAATCTAATTTTGTACTATCGTGTTCTCCTTCTGTTTCATCTCTACAATTTCATCCTCGTAAACTAAATTTGATTCTTCACGGTTTACACCACGAGCACAACCATTTCGTCGCCTTCCACACGTAAGGGCGTATCCCGATTTTTGACGGTTTTGAGTTATCACCGCCAGTACGTAGTGCTATCTCAGAACTATGTTCACACGAAACGGTGTATCCCTAGCTCAAATAGTAACAAAGATATAGCATAAAATTCCTAAGGGCTTAAGCTAACTGTCAATATGATCGAATCAGACGTAAATCGCTCTCCTTGAAAACGTGAAAAACAGGGATACGCCCTTTCGTGTGGAAGGCGACGATTTAATCTGTCTCTTTTGCACTAATTTTTTCCTCTGTTTCTCATTTCCCAACTCTTATTAATTTCATCAGCTTTTCACATTATCTACTCTCTGGATGTTGTTGTTGTAAGAGAGAAGATATGAGGTATTTTCAGACGGGTCAGTTACACCACGTGATCTAGGGATTGCTAGGCTATTTTGATAAATGACGAGTAATCATACATGAGCAGAGCATGTAAACAAACCAACGTGTGAGCAAGATTTCCTAGATCACGTGATGGAGCTGAAAATATCTAATTGGGGACATAAAGCATCGAAGCACTGAACTATGGATTCGATAAATCTATTCCCTTATCTTCGCCCAAAGATCTATTCTCGACAGCCAAATATAGATAAACTATCTATATAGACTATGCATGACTGCATAAAACATCTGTTCCTACTGTCCTTTCCTTACCAATCCAGTGTGCGTCATCCTGTGCTCTATGCTTACTAAGAGAAATTAATATCACCTGAAAGTTGGTACTGAAGCGACGTGAACGTGTCTTTCAGTGTCACACAGCACTATTTCCAGTTGCCTTGAGCTCTATTGATTCACTTTAACGGGCAAAGAACGGTGGCTGGCGTGCACTTTTCAGGTGCAGGGGCGTAGGCTAGCTTTGTGGATTTGAAGAGGGTCATACCAAGGCAACAGATCCAATGCAAAGACAGTGGCACAAGCAACAGCAGCAGTAATACAGACATCAGCTGGAGCTGTGCTACACAACAATAGCTACAACGAACAGTTCAACGCTGTGATCGTGTGAATAAAACGATCAATATGAAACTCAGTGCAGGGTCAAGGCCAAGTGAATATCAGCACTACTCTGCACTACTCTTGATAGATTGGTGAATGCGCCGCTGTTGGAAGCTGGCCTGCTTTCCAGTTTTCATTCCTTATGTTGTGTGTTGTTAAATTAGAATGGTACACTTTCAAGTTTAGGGTACTTTAACGCTGGCTTGCCCTACATAATGATGACAGAGTCTCTCGCCGCTGGTTAACGTTGTGTTTTTGTGTTGTGCTGTCTCGTAAGTGTTATGACTGACGTGCAAGTTGACGGCCGACTTCTGCATAGCCACACGGCTATGACTCAGTTACTGGATATCAGCTGCAAATAGTGATAAACCTGCCAACAACCCAACTGAGGTTCAACAAACAGGACTTTCTAGATTACATTGCAAAGGTTTTTAATTTCATCAGCTCTGGTAAAGCCAGCCAAAAGCAGGTAGGTTGCTCCTGTGAAACTGTTGATTCTGACAATGTTTTTAATTTCTTCCTGTGGCTCCTCTCTCTCTCTCTCTCTCTCTCTTTCTCTCTCTCTCACACACTCTCTCTCACTCTCTCTCTCTCTCTCACACTCTCTCACTCTCTCACTCTCTCTCTCTTTCTCTCTCTCTCTCTCTCTCTCTCTTCCTCCCTCTCTCTCTCTCTCATTTTCACTATCTCAGAATTAAGCACTGTTCATTGGCAAAGGCGTCTGAAATAGTACAGTTTGACACTTGGATTGCTCCTGGGAACAAAATGATTGCGATGCGTAATGTGATTTACCTGCTATAGTATATATATTATGTATCTCTAATGGCGATCCTTATGTACTGTTAGCTAGATCTAGACTATATTTATATGTACGTGTGAGCAGTCGGGACGTGTGTTTGGGTCACGGGTGAACACTAGGTTCGCACGTGGAAGTTAGGGACCGATTCAGGCAGTAGGTATGCTGTGAAGTTAGCGTCCCTGTAGTGTAGTGGTAACACGTTCAGTCTTGCAAGCTGAGAGACCCTGGTTCGATCCCCGGCAGGGACAGAAATTTTCTAGAGTAGGTTTTTTCGGCCCATCTTCTCTAAATTGATCAGTCACAGTAATTTGGCAAAATCCCTGGTGACACACTTCCTTAAAATAATATGTAACATCTGAAAAATTATCTGAAACAGCTCACCTTCCTCCCCCTTAAGTATAAGAGAAAGAATACTATACACTGTATTGCCTTTCCACCCGGTTACATACATATATCTCTCTCCTTCTCTGTTGTCAACTCTGAGGACGGGTATATCGATCAAGCATCTCCTACCGAGTAGATTTAATTATTACAAGCTTTCTCGGGAATCCAGCAACGCTAGGTGTCGTCTGCTGAAAGTACACTAAGAAATAAAGACGGCAAATGAAAGTTGCGTACCCTGGGATTCAGCACCTTCCGTCCAGCATTTAATTTTACGCAACCGAAATGGGTCCCGTTGACACATCCACAAGGAATTTAGCCCCCATTTGAATATGTAGAAGATGCATGATTAGACATGCAAGATTGGTCTGGTCTGCTTATATTGTCTTGTTTATCTTTACAACAGGCAGTTGGTGGGAGTATAATTAGTTTCCGGTGTAGATGTCATTATAATCCCCAGTGAAGCCAATACACAAATCCTTACGTTTCATTTAAGCCCATACTGGTAAAAGATAAGTACTTTACGGAATAGCTCCGATTAGGGCGCCTTCTCAAATGAGCATTCTTATCCTATTTCCCTCGGGTCTCTCATGTTAGGGTCCCCGGGGCCCAAGGCTAGGAAGATGTGGTGCCTTTTAATTATTCATTACAGCAGAGAGTGAATAACGATGGGAGAGGAGGAAGGGGAAGGAACAGGAAGAATGTGTCCATAGCTCTGCGATGGTCATGTTTGGGGCAAAATCTGCCATAGAAACAGGTCTAAAACTAATAAAGTCAAACATTTATCCGACCGTTCACCTTTCTTTCTTTCTTTCCTTCCTCCCTTCTCTTTCTCTCTCTCTCTCTCTCTCTCTCTCTCTCTCTCTCTCTCTCTCTCTCTTTCTCTCTCTCTCGCTCTCTCTCTCAGTTTGTCATCCACTTCTTTTCTCTCCATGAAGATTTTTCTCATTCTCCGACGCCCCCCCCTCCCACAAAGTAGGGAATCCTGGGTCAGGGCCCATCAAACTCATGCCTAAAAGTCCTAAAAGATCTTTAACCAGTATGGGTTAAACTGAAACGTAAGGATTTGTGTATCGGCTTCACTGGGAATTATAATGACATGCGGGAAACAGCCGTCCATGCCCTCAGCAGTACTGTTAGTAATGGACTTTCCAGCTTTTTAAGTACTTCACACATTCTTGTTTCCTCAGATAGTCCCTCTTATTTCTTGACCGTCTGTCCGCAGACATCCTGAAAGACGCGACACTAAAACTGTGGCCATGGAGCTGTGTTGTCTCCCCTTGTGGGCCATCCTGCTGCTCGTGGTGCTGGTGCTGCTGGGGATTCTCTATGTCCGCCACATGTCCTCTACTCACGGGACATTCCAGAAGATGGGCATAGACTCACCTCCGGCCTCCAGGATCATGGGCCACTTTGGGGAGGTGGGCAAACGGGGCATGTTCAAGGCACAGCAGGATTTCTATACCATGTACAAGGACAAGAAGGTTCGAATCTTAAAGGGCGGTTCACACTGTTCCAATTTTCGTTCGTTTTTCGACAGCTAAATATTAGAACGCTGTGATGTGCATCGCTGATGCAGCTTTCTTTGGATCTGACGTGGACAAGTCGTGTACGCTGGAGTGCAAAATGATGCTTTAGTTATCATTCCAGTCGAAATATAAAGAAAACTGGACTCGTGTGACATCTCTCCTCCCTTTACTCCTGGCTGTTGTTTGTAGTGTTTGTAGGTATTATTGACGTTGTTGCTGTCGTTGCTCCTGTGTTGTTTGTTGACATTGTTTGCAGTGTTGCTCCCACTGTGGCTATAATCCTTGTTGTCGTGGGTTTGTTATTGCTGTTGTTGTTGTGTTGTTGTTGTTGTTGTTGTTGCTGCAGCTGCTGTTGTTGTTGTTGTTGCTGCTGTTGTTCTTGTTGTTGTTATTATTGTTGTTGTTGTTGATGTTGTTGCTGCTGCTGCTGCTGCTGCTGTTGTTGTTGTTGTTGTTGTTGTTGTTGTTGTTGATGTTGTTGTTGTTGTTGTTGTTTTGTTGTTTGAATTGCACAGCCTGAATAATAGCTGTGACGGGAACAGTTAAAATTTTAACCACATAGCCGTCTTTTGACCTCGTGTAGTAAGATGCAATTGTGTGTTCGACCTGAGAGCCGGTTGATTTACGCTGCGATGTCCTTGGGAAAGACACTTCACTCCACTTGACTTAGGTGTAAATGAGCACCTGGTTTAGGCGTCTGGGGGCTGGGAGGGGGGAGGTGGCATGACGCTAACCCACAGGCGACAGCAATAACTTTGTAAGATATTTCATTTGCAATATTATGTAATTACATTATGTATTGTACTGTTCTGTGTGTTTGTATTATGAATGGGATATAAACCATTATATATGGTATGTAAATCAGTTTCCTTACTGGATAAATAAAAGTCATATTTTCCTATTTTTTCCCTATTATTGTATTATTGTATATTATGAACTTTGTTTGCCTTGTTCCAGGTGTACGGAGTTTATGACATGAGGGTTCCAGTGCTGGTAGTACGGGATCTAGACATGCTGAAGGATATTTTCGTGAAACATTTCAACAAGTTTGTCAACCGGAGAGAGGTCATCAAGCCTGACCCTCCTTTTGACCAGAGTTTACTCTCACTGAAGGTCTGTTTCACTTGCCTACCCATCTGTCTGTCTGTCTGTCTGCCACTTTCTGAAGTCAGTGCGCTAATTTCTTTGTCCTCCGCCATCTTCACCCTCTATTTCCTCTCCTCTCTGAAAGCTCCCATTCTACATGTATCAGGAATAGTAAAATATAATGTGGGATAGCCATTACAAACAGTTTAATCCATAAAACATCTTTTTTTATCTAAGTTCTCATTAACTCTTCGTGATTTCTCATACTCTTAGTTTTATTCATGGGTTATGACCATGACTGTTTATCTTTAAGTTGTTACCGCAATAATTGTTCTGGACCTCATTGAAATGTCATCATCATCATCATCATCATCATCAATGCCTTTCACCCCCAGCAGGGTATAGGCCACGTACAAGCGAATTCCATCTTTCCCTGTCTTGGGCCATCTTTCCAAGCTCGTTCCAAGTGAGCTTCATCTCTCGCATGACCCTTTCCGTGCATCGTTCATTGAAATGTAAATGTGTCATATCTTGCTAACATTCATACATGCAAGTTCTGGACTTATGTTCTGTTCGTCATGCTCCTGTCTCCACAGGATGATCACTGGAAACACGTGAGAAATGCAGTGAGTCCAACTTTCACCAGTGGCAGAGTCAAGAGAATGACGCCTCATGTCCAGCGCCATGTTCAACTCCTTCTGGAAACCCTCAAAGAAAAGCAAGAGAGGAACGAGGACATTGAACTGAAAGACATTGTTTTGAACTTCACTTTGGACGTCATCGCCAGCACGGCTTTCGGCTATGAAGTAAACTCCCTCAAAACCCCCGATAATGAATTCATCTTAAAGGTGAAAAAAATGCTGAAGCCAAGTCTTCTGTCAGTCATTGCCTTTATTTTCCTGCCATATCTGGTTGATATTCTGAAGAAGTTCGGCATTTACGTCTATGCCAGGAAAGAGCTCGAGTATCTCATCAAATTTGTGGACAACGCCATAGAGAGCCGGCGAGCAGGGGAGACTGAACGAGTCAACGATTTCCTGGATCTGGTGGTCAATGCTGAGAAGGATGCTAGCGAAGAAGGTCAAGCGCACCAAGGAGATGATGCTCAAAATCCCACTTGGAACGCAACGACTGGACTAACGAGAGCAGAAATTCAGGTAAGCTGACGACTGACATCCCTAGCATGTACAGTTACCTGGATCACTAAAACTAAATATGATTCTGCCCAATGACACAAAACTTTCTGAAAAATGTATAATGAATTTATTAACAAAATGGATCACTGATATTTTTCCGCTCTCTTATAGGTGGAGATACCGGCTATCTTGTTATACTTCATCTGACACATAGGAAATGCAGTTGTAAATAGTTTTTCCATCAGAAGTTGCTCCCTGCAGAAAAGGGTTTTGATTCTCCACCTCTTAATACTTTGAAGGCTTCGAGACACAGATTATGAATGAGATCTGTTTCGTTTTAGTTTTTTTTCTTTTAACATTTTTTTCTAAAACTCTTCTTCCACAAACCCTATATCCCTACACACTCATCCTACCCCAGGGTATAAATACCCCTTTTATATTAACTAAATCTTAATTCTGTTTGCGGCTAATTACGCTTTCTACGAATCTGTTGGGCTCAAAACATGTATTCTAGGCGGCTCAAAACATGTGTTCTAGGCGGCTCAAAACATGTGTTCTAGGCGGCTCAAAACGTGTGTTCTAGGCGGCTCAAAACATATGTTCTAGGCCATTGCGTTCGTGGTTTCACGGAAGATCTGTAATGTACTCAAGTTTAAAAAAAGAGTTCAAAAGGGGAATGAAGATTTGATTCGAGGAATCCGTGATCTGAGGAATGCGAGTTCGAGTATTGTATATATGTTGCCGGTGCAAACTAAACAGCTGACAAAAACTACGTCTTCTTTTCTTTCAGGCCCAAGCTCTGACATTCATCTTCGCCGGGATGGAAACAGTGGCAACAGTGGTGTCTTTCCTTCTGTTCTCTCTGGCCAACCACCCGGACTGTTGCTGCCGGGCACAAGAGGAAATTGATGAGAAGATTGGCAAAGACATGCCAGACTTTGACAACATTCAGTCTCTCCATTACCTCGACATGTGCCTCAGCGAAGTGATGCGCCTGTACCCCTCAACACCCTTGGTCGACCGTGTTTGCAACGAAGAGGTGACTCTCCAAGGTGTCAATATTCCCAAGGGCATGGTCGTCATGGCCCCCATCTACGCCATCCACCATGATCCTGAGATCTGGCCTGACCCTGAGAAGTTCCAGCCCGAAAGATTCAGCCCTGAGAACAAAGAAGCCCGACACCCTTACGCTTATCTCCCTTTTGGTCACGGCCCCAGGAACTGTATTGGCATGAGGCTGGGTCAGATGGAGGTCAAGATTGCCGTTGCTTCAGTTCTGCAAGTGTTTACGCCTGTGCCTTGTGCCAAAACGGTGTATCCGATCAAGCTGAAGAAGATCCAAGTGGCTGCAGAGGATGGACTGTGGGTCAAACTGGAGCCAAGGAAATAATTCGAGTAGACACAACCTGAGCACCTGTGACATAGTGACGTCAAATAATAACATCATACCTCATCCTCGAAGTCATAATAAGACATGTTAGACTATATTCTTCGTGTACTGCCATGCCAGTATATAGAGTCAGTAATCATTCAACACACACATAGTCGATGGAATGCTCCTTAACTTGTTATCTATACTGTGATGCCATGTGACTGGCTTTGGCTGTAAATCTGTTACTGTGTTTTCCAGTTACTTCAAAACTGTTACTTATATCATTATTAATTATCCTCTGGTTTGATGGTGGCATTGTCTTTTCCGTTACTCTGTAGTAGGCGTCCGTTTTAGGTTGCCAGTGTTATCTCTAGCAGTTTGTTGTATAACATACCAGTAGTAAATCGCTACTTTTGGACTGATCTTGGTGTCACTTAAAATACCATTGCACTCTCGCTTTGTTAAGAAAAGAATGATGTAACTGCTGAGTGGTGTGGTGTGGTGTGGTGTGATGTGGTGTGGCATGGCGTGGCGTGGCGTGGTGTGGTGTGGTGTGGTGTGGCGTGGCGTGGCGTGGCGTGGCGTGGCGTGGTGTGGTGTGGTGTGGTGTGGTGTGGTGTGGTGTGGTGTGGTGTGGTGTGGTGTGATAGGTTAGGGTGTGGTGTGGTGTAGTGTGGTGTGCAATGGTGTGGTGTGGTGTGGTGTGGTGTGGTGTGGTGTGGTGTGGTGTGGTGTGGTGTGGTGTGGTGTGGTGTAGTGTGGTGTGCAATGGTGTGCTGTGGTGTGATAGGTTAGGGTGTGATGTGATGTGGTGTGGTGTGGTGTGATGTGGTGTGGTGTGGTGTGGTGTGGTGTGGTGCGGTGCGGTGCGGTGCGGTGCGGTGTGGTGTGGTGTGGTGCGGTGTGGTGTGTTGTGCTGTGGTGTAGTGTGCTGTGGTGTAGTGTGCTGTGGTGTGGTGTGTAAGGTACGATACGGTGCAGTGCAATGGAATATGGTGTGACACAAGAGTCGTGTATTGTGTAGTATGGTGTAAAAGAGTAATAACATTCTTGACTATTCTGCTCATCTCTGACGCACATCCAAAGCATGATATACAACGTAACAACATTTGCTGTACTCGGTATTGTCATTACTTTGCCTTTTCCATAAATCGAGCCATCTATCCATCACTCCATCCATCTTACCATCTTGTTATCCATCTATTCATCCATCCATCCATGCTTGTCTGATCTGTCTGTTATACTTTGATATACCTTAGATCTAGTTTTCATTATTAAAACTGATTTTACACTGAATAATGTTAATACTTTTATATTTTTTGCTTTGTCTTGTAAGGAGGGGCAGGGGCGAGTAATAGGGGGAAATCGATGGTGCGATCTTGGCTAGCTCTCGGTTTAGTTTTAATATACTCCTTGTTTATCTGAACTGACTGACTGACTGACTGACACTGACTGACTGACTGACTTCTGATAGGACAGCGGATTTAACGGAGAGACTTGACTGGAGAGAGACTGGCTGACTGTATGACTAACTAACTGACTGATTTACTATCTGGCTGGCTGGCTGACTAATTGATTCACTGACTGACTGACTGACTGACTGACCGACCGACCGACCGACCGACCGACCGACCGACTGACTGACTCGCTGATTGATTGACTGGTTGGCTAGCTGGCTGACTCGCTAACTGACTGGCTGGCTGATTGATTGATTGATTGATTGATTGATTGATTGATTGATTGATTGATTGATTGATTGATTGGCGGGCTGGCTGGCTGGCTGGCTGGCTGGCTGTGAAAAATCCAGGGTTTCTTTGTGGATATGTCTGGCGGTGTCCAGAGGTCATCTTCCTGTCTACAACGTGGGAAATCTAGCCTCGTCTTGATATAGCTATAACTGTGCTGAAGAGGGCGATAAAATCTGACGCGATAGATAAGTGACTGAAATCTGTGGCTCTTTGTTGCTTATAAGCTTTAACTGTGTTCAGGCCCTGTCAACACTACACTATATATCTTCTTCCTCTTCCTTTCTCTCCTCACTTCTTGCTAGGTTCCCTCCACTTCCCCGGGGCTTCCAAGTCATTAAATCTCAACCCATCCCAGCTGTGTTTCTCAGAGACGCCCCTGGGCTATCAGGTCTAATGTTTTGGTCGGCCCAGGTGAATCACTACTTTCTAAAGCTAATGTAATGTCGACCTACTTTTCTCGTGAATGTTTTGCAAGCACAGCATGGGTAAAGAGCATCGTACTTTGACTACGGATGAAGTAGGTCGCTACGGTCTCGTTCGCTCGGCCGTCAAAAGAGTATAAACTCCAGCCATATGTAGGCTACTAACTGTGCTTAGAATCTACTGTGCTTTGAAAGCCATTCAGTAAGAAAGGTGAGAAGTCAGTGTATTGATGGCTGTGAATTACGTATTCACGTTACATTCTTCTAGTCTTTATTTATACAGGGACTAATGCGTCCCTCGTTAACGTTTGTACCTAGGTCAGTATGTGCATTGTGCATCCAAGGGAGTCTGTGTTGCCACTATGGTGATGTGACATTTCTTCCTATATTTCCCAGCGAACGATGTTGAAGCAAAGTTAGTGGAATAAATCTTATAGTTCTACTCTTAATAAAGAGAAAACCAGACATTTTGCCACTTTAAAATAATTTGGCTATTTTCCCAACAATAATTATGCAAAAACGATTTTCCTCATATGTTTAGTTCAGTTCAGTTTTTTTTTTATAGGCACTGGGCCAAAAGCATTCAATTTACGTAGTATTACACAATTATGAGACATCAGGCACGCATCTTCATTCATGTTCTCCAGCTTCTTCCTTCAGCATCCGTCACGCACCCCCATTCATCTACTCTATCTCTTTCTCTCTGCTCTGCCTGGCTCTTCTCGTTCTCTCTCCCTCTTTCCCGCTCATATACTTCCACCCTACCCCACAGATCCTAACCCTCACGCTTCCAACACAACTCGGACCTCCCCCCCTCCCCCGTCCTCCTCAAAACACACGCGCGCACACGCACGCACACACGCACGCACACACACACACACACACACACACACACACACACACACATACACGCGATACCCTAATATGGCGCAATACTCCCTGCCTACGCTACCCTGTCATAGGAGTAAACACCACCAATATTTGGACTTACATATCTTAGGAATAGAATCCGCCTATGCTACAATTATATAATATAAATACACACCATGAAATACTTCGATTTACGTTAATAATACAATCTGACCATGATACATTCTATAGGAATAAACACCAGGAAATACATCGAATTTCATTAGTAATACACTCTGTCTATGCAATAGAAGTACGCACCACGAAATACTTAGCTTTATATCAGTAGCACAACCTGTCTATGCTACATTGCCATAGGAACACCAAGGAATATTTCGAATTATTCCAGTAGTACAATCTGCATATATGCTACATGTCATAGGATAAGGCACCGGGAAATACTTTAACTTACATTAGTGGTACAATATGCCTGTACTACATGTCATATAAGAAACATAGTACATTGAATAACATTGGTAGTGCAATCTGCCTAATCTACATGTCACTGGAGTGAATTATAGTAAAATATGTCACAGTAATATTTTGGAGTATATAATTTATATACCTTTGCCATATTCTCTTAGTATATATTGAAACAGAGTATGGCAATATTATTTAGTTTGTTGACATTCTTCTCATTAAACTTAGTCACAAATTTATACATACTTGGTCTAGTTTTCATGTATACAGGCAAATATTTCCTCTGCACCTCAACAAATCGTGGACAGTTTACCAAACAGTGAAACTCATCCTCCACCACATTACATTGTGTACAAAGTCTGTCTTTAAATTCTAACTTCGGCCTTCCCCACCGACCCCTTTCCGACATTAAGCTATGAGACCCTATATGGAGAAAATGGCTTTTCGCAAAGCCACTTGACCATACCGCAGGGGAAAATCCCTATAAGTGGCAACACCAAATAGGGCTTCCACCCGTTATGTTTAAATTTCAGTCATTGCCATCTCGCACATTGTCATATATGGAATTTTCAACTTTTCCCGGCTGTTGCTATGTTTGGAAGCCACCGGCGTTACACGGGTCAATACCGCACAGTATTTAGTAGGCCGCGGTTCGCGAGGTTAGATTTATAGCGGCGAACCTCGTTCAGTTGCACCACATCTGGCAACAACTGACGCTGGGCTTATACTTTTCTATAAATGCCGTCTCGTTATTTTTCTTGCCTTTGGAGGACCACAAGCAGTTCAGAGGTTTGTAGTACTGTGTATTCAATCATACCACACTATTCTGTATTCATATTCTGTGTGAAAGTACTTTTCTTAAAAAAAAAAAAATCAAAAGCCGGCATCACAGTTAACATGGGGAGATTACTCTTCCGGGATGGTGCAGGTTAAAAATAGCACTGTCTTGATTTTAACTCATAGTGCAGAATATCATTCATATGCCGTGGTTCTGTGTGACGTTAGTCTAGATGTATATGGCACGTGACCAAGTGAGAGGTTATGTCTGATATTCAGAAATACAGCGGACATAACAGTAATACTTAACTGGGTAGATAGTAGACTCACATACTGACAGAGCGAGACAACAGACGATCTTCAGAGAAAGAGACCCCCGTGTAACAAGTGTTTTGACCGTTTGACTTCCTGAGGCTCTGCAGGAAATACGTCACACATGGGTCACTTTCCAAAGCTCTCCATCCAAATAAATATTTGTTTTGCCATATTGTGCGTGTGTGTATTTGTGTGTGCGTGTGCGTGCATGCATGCATGTGTGTGTGTGTGTGTGTGTGTGTGTGTGTGTGTGTGTGTGTGTGTGTGTGTGTTTTAAGACAATTTTGAACTGCTGGGTTACTCAACAGTGATATATATCAATAGCGTACTAACCACTATCCATTTCAAATGCCAGTTATTAGGCAGACCTGCAATTGCTACCATTAATATTTCCCGCCAGCTTTATACAATGCGATGTCTTGTCTTCACAGAGGTTGGTTGCCTATGACAATTTAAGTGGGAACTGAGACACCTAAGGCATCTGACATCATGGATGTGACGTGTCTGCTTCTGGTTCTGGCCGTTCTGGTCCTCCTAGTTGTCGCCTTTGTCCGTTACATGTCGGCCACCCATGACACCTTCAAGAAATTGGGTGTAGACACGCCTCCGACCTCCAGGCTTATGGGAAATCTGGGAGCGGCCTTCAAACTCGGAGTTTTCAAGGTGCAGCAAGAATATTACAACATGTTCAGGGACAAAAAGGTACGTGAAATAACCTCATCTCGCTATCACAGCTCTTCATTTCTTAAAATGCATTGGGGTGCTAAAAACAGCACCCATTCTTCGAAGAGGCTTGCCATGCCTGAACAGCGAATTTCTAATGATGTATTTTATAGGCCAACTGAAGACTTCAAGATAAACAATAAAGCGCTATGCGACCTTTGACCTGTGAACCCTGACCAAGGGATGCAACGCAACTTTTGTCTCAGCAAATTCAAAACAACAACTGACAGTTACTCAAAACTTTGCAAATATGATTTAATATTTTAAAATATATAACCTCTCTAAATAAAACAATTGAGACCGTCACTTATCTCGGTTTTAACGAAAAAAGTGGCAAGTCAGATATCATGGTTTAAAATGGCCTCTTAGTTTTACTGTAGTCTCATGCACGAGACAGACGTTGCATGGACACATCTGCAGTGTTGTGTTCTCCATGAAAACGTCTGTCGATAAGTAATCACATAACACAATCTTAGATGGAGGATGGGTATGCATAGCATGCGTTGTTTGCTAAATAGAATGAAATCTGTTGTTGTTTCTGAGTTTGGTTTCTCACGGCCAAGAGCAAGATTTATGGTAATGACCTGTTCACTTTGACGACAACGATTCTGAACTGAAGTCTGTCACTTGTATTGGGTATCTTGATATGCCCCAAAGTTTAATTTCTACTTTTTAAAATCTGGTCTATTTCAGGTGTATGGATGGTATGAGGCCCGCAAACCAGTCATGATTGTCAAAGATCTAGATCTTATCCGAGATGTCCTCGTGAAGAATTTCAATTGTTTTGTCGATCGTCGTCAGCTGATTAACCCAGAACCACCACTGTCAGATAATATGCTGAATCTCACAGGCGACCATTGGAAGCGGGTGCGAAGTACGGTTAGCCCAACCTTCAGTTCAGCACGGTTAAAAAGAATGTCTCCACACGTAAACAGAAATGTGCAGAAACTGATGGAATGCATACTTGAGAAGAGTGAGAAAAATGAAAATATTGAACTGAAAGAAATGTGTGGCCGCTTCACTTTGGATGTCATAGCAAGCACTGCCTTTGGAATGGACACAAATATTCTCAAAGATCCGGACAATATTTTTGCTACCATGGCTAAGAAAATTACCCAGCCTCCAGCTTTGAAAGTACTGCTTGCTGTACTTCTTCCAAGTCTCCGGAGATTTCTGACTGCTCTAGGGCTGCCTGTGACTTTGAAGAACGACTTGCGATTCTTTTCGAAAATCATTGACAAGGCCATGATTGAAAGGAAGGAGGATGGACAGGCTGGAAAGGTCAACGACTTTCTGGATCTTCTTATAGATGCTCAGAACGAGTCAGGATTGGCAGAGAAAGGCAGTCTGACAACTTCTGAGATTCACGTAAGTTTTACAGTTTAGTTTTTCCCTGATGTCAGAAGCTGCAATTCCCTGGACTGTAGTACTTTATGCCAACCAAAAACAGCTCGAATTCCATCGTCTGAGCTGGCTTTTAGATAAGAATCTTACTAACAGGTCAAGTTCAAGGAAAATGTGACGAAAGAAGAGAGAAATTTCAGTCCTCGAGTATTTAGTCACTAACAATCAAAGCTCATTGTGTGGCCAGCTCCCATATTAGTGAGATCTCATTCCTTTAGAGGATGAAGGTGATATCCCTAAATCTCATTTAACCTGTTGTACACCGCTGTACTCTCCGGATCTAGACCAATGAAATAAGAATGCAGTATTGGTGTAACAAGACAGAATATCGTCAAAGGCACATTAGTTTGTTTATTCTAGGAGATTCCTAATTCGTGCCGAGACATCAAACATAAAACACTGGTTGATTTCACAGTGAACATTCAGTGAGAATAATTGTTAGTCCACAAAGACAACTTTTTTAAAAATGTAAGTTATCGATTTAGTCAAGTCTCACAAGTTACATACAGCTGGTATAAACTTTACACTTTGTAAACTGTCTTGTCCGCGGGTTAATATGATAGGCTGATGAGGCGACGGTGTAAACAGATGCGGACATGGTACATTTCGTTTCTGCCGATAAGATGCCTTCAAACATGTCTTGTGCAACCATTTTATTTAAAGTATTTCATTTTTATTAATCTTGTTCCATATTAAATGTTACGTTTTCATTCTTCTGTTGCAGGGTCAGGCACTCGTGTTCATATTTGCTGGTTTCGATACCGTTTCGACGGTGTTGTCGTTCACGCTCTTTCTGCTTACCGTCCACCCGGAGTGTTTGGAGAGAGTTCAGAGAGAAATTGATCAGCAAATCGGCAAGGACTCACCTAACTATGACAATGTACAGAGTCTCAGCTACCTGGACATGTGCATCAATGAAGCGATACGAATGTTCCCACCTGGATTTTTCCTTGACAGAAAATGTACTGAGGACGTCGACATTCAAGGCATTCACTTCCCCAAGGATATGGCTGTTATGGTTCCTGTCTACGCCATTCATCATGACCCTGAGATCTGGCCTGAACCCGAGAAGTTCCAACCCGAAAGATTCAGCCCTGAGAACAAGGAATCCCGCCACCCTTACGCTCATCTTCCGTTCGGTCAGGGACCCAGAAATTGTATCGGGATGAGACTGGCTCTTCTAGAACTGAAGATGGCATTGGCGTCCATTTTGCAAAAGTTCACGCCTGTCCGATGTGACAAGACGGTGTATCCCGTGGAACTGACCAAAATGTTCCCGACTGCAAAAGATGGCCTGTGGGTAAAAATGGAGCCTCGAAACAAATGAATATATTTCTTTTGCCATTCACGACATACTTCTACATGAGTAACGCATAGCACGGGTACTGACCAGCTATTATTTGTATCTCTGTGGGACCGAAACTGTTAACTTCTCGTCATGACTTGCTATATTGACAAAGTCTCTTATTTGTTTTTATACTGAATATATTTATGATGGATGTTGTTTTGTGAAATTGCACCATATACATAAAATCACTCCCATATACTCTAGCCTTGCCTCAGTGCGCCACTGCCAAATGGCCTCTCAAATCATTATAAAGTGAATACCGCACAGGGCATATCATAAAACCTCACTCAACTACATTAAGTTTTCACTTCATATTTATGAGCTAAATTAATATTCTACTCCAGTAAGACATGTTTAATACAATAACATTTGTTAGTGTGTTTGTATTTTGTCAGTGAAGGCTTTGGAAAGTTTTGCTGCAGCAACTTTTAATTTTATTAAATGGAAGTAGATTCTATGTTTTATTTTTAAGATGTGACATTTTCAAATCGTTCTTTATTAAACTCTGCTATTTATACATCTTATGTTTCTTCTGGAGCGCATGCAACAAGGAAGAGAGGTGGGGGAACTGGCGGAGGTGACTAGGGTTGGGTGGTGAAGCGTGGATGAACTGGATGGAATCGAGAGGAGACATCCAAACTTTTATGATCTTCCAAAGTGTGTTGGGGGTGGGGATGGCGGTGCGAGAGAGGTGAGGTGAAGGTGTGAGAGGAAGGAAGAGTCGATGATGAACCAATTATATGGTAAACAGACAAACAGCCAGACAGATTTGTTCATTCAGGAATCCAGTTTAAAACAAATCCCCTAATTCAACAGCTATCAACAACACCCATAGAAACGAAAATAAAATAAGTTACCAGTTGCCATGACAACGCAGAAATCTGTAATACTGTAATAATGTCTGTGGTAATCACGACCTCAGATTTGGTACACAGAGGACCTGAGATAGTTAAACAAGTCTTCTGAAGAAAACATGTTTTCCTTTTAGCTGACCATCCATCCATCCATCCATCCATCCATCCATTCAGCCAGCCAGCCAGCCAGCCAACCAGCCATCCTTCCATTCGTCCTTCTGTCTCCCCATCCATCCATCCATTCGTCCTTCCGTCCGCCCATCCATCCATCCATCCATCCATCCATCCATCCATCCATCCAGCCAGCCAGCCAGCCAGCCAGCCAGCCAGCCAACCAGCCATCCAGCCATCCTTCCATTCGTCCTTCTGACTCCCCATCCATCCATCCATTCGTCCTTCCGTCCGCCCATCCATCCATCCATCCATCCATCCATCCTGTCATCCATCCATCCATCCATCCATCCATCCATCCATCCATCCATCCATCCATCCATCCAGAATGACCAGCACAGGTTTAAATCTTCTGGTTGTCGTTTATGTCATCGTTCACTTTTCCTTCTACTTCTACTATTCCAACCTAAGTTGGAGAGGAGGGGATGGAGGCGGAGGTATTTTCCTAGCTAATTTTTACAAGCTTGTGAACGAAAAAAAGAACTTTAAACGAACTTTAAAGGAAAAGGGAGAAAGGACAAATAATAATAATATATATAAGAAAGAGACATCAGCGCTGTTTGCAATAGGAAGAAACAGAGAACAGGAAGTGATTCATTGTTGATGGGAGATAACTTGTGCGGATGCAAAGAGTTATCGGTATTTATTGCTTTAAAACCTTTGCACGAAATTATATCCCTTTCCATCAGTAATAAACTTCCTAAACTACACTGTTTAAAATCTGCCTGTATCAGTTGAATGTTAGCCATAAGTCTGCCGAGGCTCTGTTAAACCCAATGTAGATTTCTGTCTAAATGCCGTTCCCCAGCACTCAACTTTATCTACGTTGTAAATCATTCACAGTTCATCCTATAATAATATTAAAACTGTTCAATATACTGCTCGGAGACATATTCTTCCTATAGGATGGTCAAATGAGGTCGATAATATTATCGTAACACTGTAGTAAAAGCAGTAGCAAACTGACCTATTTTTTTCCTGTAAATGTTTTGCAAGCAGAACAAGGCTAAACAAAAGATAAAGTAGGTCGTGACGTCTCGTCAATAGCCGACGATAATTATTTCCTGAGTTGTGTTCACAATATTTTTAAAATCCTTTGGTGACAAACGAAGTGAGGGTGTTTTCTGTTTACGTAATTATGCTCTTGTGGTTTAAAATCGCGTTCGGGTATTTTATATAAGAAAACAACGTTGAACAAGACTGAAATTCAAGGTTGAACAAGGTTTACTGAAAAAACGCCCAAACCAAAAATACAAATGACGGGACAGATTAAACATCAAACAAAAATCAAGAAATCAATCAACCAATGAGCTCATCGGTCAATCGATCTATCAGTTTTTCTATTCATCAATCAAGTAATCAAACGAACTTGTCTATCTAGCACTCAAATACAACATCTATAGAGCACACGTACATGAACTACTTAATGACAAAATATAACTCTGGTATTAAAAACATGCATTCGAACTCACAGCTGTGAGCAGCATCTTGATTGATCAAGGTCACCGTGATGAATCCCATGATATTTTTAGAAATTCAGTCATATTAACTGTACACGTTGTCATATCTGGGGATTTTCAAAATTTCCTGATTAGTGACACGTTGGAAGCCAGCGTTACATCGGTCAATACAGTATAAATACTGGACCGTAGTTCGCAAGATTATTTTGTTACCGCTAGGTCTAGTCAGAGTTTCAACACATCTGACAAAAGCTGTGCAGAGTTTGTGTCATTTGCCTGGCTGCCAGTTCTTGTCATTTTTCCTGATCTTTGGAAGACCAGAAGAAGTTCTGGGGTTGGTAGTGAGTATGCTGAACTGTTATGTGTTCTTATGCGAAGTATGGGTCAGAATATTTAGTGTGGGTCACCGTAATACTGAACAAGCTATATACCGGTGATGCTGCATGATTTGTATTGCGAGATTCTGCCTAGCTTGTAGCTAGCTTGTGGTGAAACAAGAGGTCCGTATCTGATATGCTGATATGCAAGGATCTCAGTGCAGCAGGCAATCTTATTTTTGTCACTTAATGTCCCATTCAAAGAATTGGGTATCAACGCTAACTGAACCGTAATCACGTCTAACTGTTCATCTGACTAGATAAATGAAACTTGCAACAATTATAGGTTTATATAATTATCTGTTAACAAGACTAACACCCCATTTTACAAATGGGCAGGCAGGCAACGCACCAGCAGCGAAAGAATACCCAGCGCACTGAAAGGCATCAAAGACGAATGCATTAGACTCCGTGAAAAAGTTGGATGATTGGCGAATCGGGTGGATTGAAAAGATCTATCGGAGATTGTATTTCGTTGCTATGCACATTCTTTTTTAAAAAATAGGGTTAAAAAAATAAAGAGGACTGATGTGTATAGTTACCTTTTGTGTATTTTTCTACGAATTTAGGTGAAAACTGCATGTTTTTACGTTACGTAGTTCTCAAGAAATCTGTGACACAAATTTGGCTGAAGCGTTTTATTAATATAGATGAGTGCGCCCACATTTTTTTGGTCAGTTAACTCCTTACTTTTGTTGTCCCACCAAGTACATATATATCTCCATATAGGCCTACTTGCTTTGCATGTGATTTTTATTTACACGTTTAACTGCACTGTCTCAGTCCCATGTCAGTAGACGTTAAATGTATCAACCATTGTCTATTGGAATGCCAGGTTTACATTTATTAAGATCAGTTATCGGTGTGGAGCAACATGTCCGAATGGCTGCGATGTTGGACTCAAGATCTAAAGGTCGCGGGTTCGACTTCCGACCACGATCAAGTTGTAGTTGCATTGGGAAAGCATTTCATTTAAATTTTCCACTCGTCTGTAAAATGGTTACCTTGCTATAGGCAGTGAACGATATTGTCAGAATGCTAGTAATCAGTGTTTGTATATGGCAGAGGCACGGTATACTCCCAAGGGGACTGAGAAAGTTCTAAAGTGACCTGGCCTGCTGAGGTAATAATAGTGTGAAATTGTATGAGCGGACATCCGTCTGGATACGAGATTTATAAACTTGATTATTATTATTATTATTATTATTATGTGGGCCTCCACACGCTCCAGTTCATAATCTTTGTCTGCATTATTCAGCGAGGTGATATTTCACTTTCACTTTAGGTACTCCGTTGACTCTCCAGGCGGACACCCAGCAGCACGTCATCATGGACGTGACCTGTCTTCTTGTTCTGGTTGTTCTAATCCTCCTGGTTGTCGCCCTTGTCTGCTACATGTCGTCCAGCCATGACGTCTTCCAGAAAATGGGTATCGATACTCCTCCGACCACCACACTGATTGGTAACCTGAGGAAGACATACCAGATCGGACTCTTCAAGCTGCAAATTGAGCTTTACAACATGTTCAGGGACAAAAAGGTACGTTTAAGAATCTGAAATCGTTATCATTGACCATGATTTGCCAGAAGCTAAGTTAAGAGTTCACGAATCTGAAATCGCCAATTTTGACCCAAGATTTGCCATAAGCTAAGACAGTGCTGTAAAATATTGTTCGTCTTCATTGAGTAGGATACTTGTGTGGACATACTTATATGTAGGACACTCTTCAAAAACGGTTTGCTGATAAACGTTGCCTCCAAAATTTATTGTGAAAATAATCTTTGTGTAAGTTTCTATTTCATATAACCACCTGTATCAAGACGGGGGTTGGAGTGAGGCGAGAGAGGGGAGTGTTGACAATGTAAAGTATCTTGGTGTATCTACATCAAAGTTTGAAATACGTGGTTTTTATTCAATCTGTTTCAGGTGTATGGATGGTACCAAGCCCGCAAACCAGTCATAATAATTAGAGATCTGGACCTTGTCCGAGATGTCTTCGTGAAGCATTTCAACTGTTTTGTCGACCGTCGCCAGCTGGTTAAGCCACAACCGGAAATGGCAGACAATATGCTGAGTCTCAAAGGCGACCATTGGAAGCGGGTGCGAAGTACGGTTAGCCCAACCTTCAGCTCAGCACGGTTAAAAAGAATGTCTCAACACGTAAACAGAAATGTGCAGAAACTGATGGAATGCATACTTGAGAAGAGTGAGAAAAATGAAAATATTGAACTGAAAGAAATGTGTGGTCGCTTCACCCTGGATGTCATAGCAAGCACTGCCTTTGGACTGGACACAAACACTCTCAAAGATCCGGACAATATTTTCGCTACCATGGCTAAGAGAATTACCCAGCCTCCGGCACTCAAACTGTTGCTTGCGATGCTCCTTCCACGACTGCAAAAGATTCTTTCTGCTCTGGGGCTTAATGTGAGTTCGGTAAACGACTTTCAATTCTTTTCTGGAATCATCGACAAGGCCATGATTGAAAGGAAGGAGGATGGACAGGCTGGAAAGGTCAACGATTTTCTGGATCTTCTTATAGATGCTCAGAACGAGTCAGGACTGGCAGAGAAAGGCAGTCTGACAACGTCTGAGATTCATGTGAGTTTGACATGGTTATGGCTGGTTGATATAAGGATAAGTTGGAAATCTGCAAACCAAGGGAATGCGATTTTCAAACTATCGGAAAGTAGACAAAGAGTTTTTGTTTCAGCTGGTTTTGTAACAAGAAAAGAAAAAAAAGACGGCGTCAACAATTAACTCAAAGGAAATGTGTCATGAGAAAAATTTTATCCAAGAGTTTAGAGTAGCGAATTATTCAGGACAGATCTTTCAGATTAGTGTTTTTTCAGTCTTTTACTTAAGGGAGAGGGGGTCATACCCTGCATCCCGCCCCATCCTGAGCTCATCTAATTAATTATTTACTCACCAACTGTATTTGAGATAGGCTGGTGACATATTTTAAACTTGTAAATGTGAGACGGCATATTATATTTTCTAAGGATTTCCTTGATTGCACCAGGAACTAAAGTCACGCAAAGAAAAAATATGGCTAACCATGGCCGTATAAATTCAGGAAGAATAATTTCTAAGATTCACAAAAAAAATTCAACTGGTCACTGAAAATGAGAGTAGACTAGATACAGATTTGATAATCATGCACTGCACATGTACATGAAACTGCGCCAGTGGTTCAGCCAAAAATCACAAGTTATATACATTTGTTGTAGAGAGTATTTGACAATTATACTCTCTGAACTGTGCTGTCTTGAAAGTTAGTGTATAAAGACGTGATGAGCTAAGAGGATATACATATAAGAGTTTATTTTAATTTACTAGTCAAAGCACCCGCAAATTTGCAGGGTTATTATGTGATGAAGCAAACGACAAAACTGCTACTGCAGCATTTACATTACTTTTCTTTTATAATTTATTATGCTCAAACACGTCCTTGTATGTAAACATACCGGTTAAACTGAGAAAATACATAACACGCCAAACGACTTTTATTGGCGCCAGCCTCCTTAAAAATCCGCCATATTCGAGGAGTTTGGCCTCAAGACGCTAAGTTAAATGCAGACATCACTAAAGACCACGCAAAATGAAGTGACGTCATGCACATATGGATGTCAGAGTTTAAAAATGAAGCCGGTCACTCGGAAGTGGGAAAATTCATTTTGTATAAATTCGGGGGCAGAAGATGAACCATCACTGACCAAAAAAAAGGACCATCTGCACATAATTTGTGACTCACACAGCAAATTTGAGCAAAATCGGTTGAGAAATAAACTTACACGGCTGCGTACAAAGAAAAGCTTATTTTTGTTTATAATACTAGTCAAAGCACCCGCAAATTTGCGGCGTTATCGTGCGAAGAAAACGACTAAATTTAATCTGCATCATTAACACCGCTCCTCTTTTTGTAATTATTGTGCTCACACACGTCGTTATGTGTAAACATATCGGTTAAGCTGAAAATTAAAAAAAAAAAAAAAGCTGCGCCAGTCACTCTAAAAACCCGCCATATCTGAGGAATTTGGCCTCAAAAACACCAATTTGGCTACATACACCACAATAGTAGTGACGTCATGAGCATAAACCTCAGTTTAAAATTGGAACAGGTAATTTGGATACGGGAAAATCCATTTTTTACATATTTTTGAGACAATCAGGGACAGCGCTGCCCATCAGTTTTTTTTTTCAAAAAAGGACCAGATATGGTCGGTTTGTGACTTACACATAATGAAATCAGTGAAGAAATTAATCCCCACGATGTGCATGGGATGAAGCGTTAATTGGCTGTTGGCACGGCCAAGTCTAGGACTTGCATCTTTCTATTTGAAAACACCAGTATTCGCACTGATGGTTCACACGACCAAAGTCATGTTCATTCTATTGATTCTGCTCCTTTTTGTACTAATGATTATGGTCACTCGGGCGATCGACTCTGCTACGTACATAATTCTCGACCCGGCATCTGATACAAATGCTCAGTTTCAACTTCGGGGACCGGAAGTCAACATTTCAGAGACGAACCACAAAAGCAATGGCGTATGGTCCATTTAAAAACAACGAAGTGACACCGTAGTCACGAAACAAAGAAAATCTACGTAATTATCAAAATGACACTTGCGGACCGTTTAAGGCGAAGAAATTATCAAAAGAAACACCTTCAGACCAAAAGGAAGGTGTATGCAAAATATCGGGCTGGTTGGTGCACAAATAGTCGAGATATGGCTGTTACAAAATTTCACGAGTTTTTTTATAATTTAAGACTAGTATAGTCCATTTAAAAACTCCGAACTGGGGCCGTATTCACGAAAGAAAGAAAATTTACGTAATTACCAAAATAATACTTGCGGACCGTTTAAGGCGAAGAAATTAACAAAAGAAACACCTTTAGACCAAAAGGAAGGTGTATGCAAAATTTCGGGCTGGTTGGTGCACAAATAGTCGAGATATGGCTGTTACAAAATTTCACGAGTTTTTTTATAATTTAAGATAAGATAAGATTGTGTTTCATTCTTCGTTTTCCCTGCAAAATGCTCCCTCAGTCTCTGAGATGAGTGCTTACCGCTATGTTTTTTTTGTTTTTTTATACTTGTTTATTTGCTTTTGCAGGGTCAGGCACTCGTGTTCATATTTGCAGGCTTTGAGACCGTCTCAACTGTGTTGTCATACACATTCTTTTTGCTCACCGTCCACCCAGAGTGTTTGGAGAGGGTGCAGAGAGAAATTGATCAGCAAATCGGCAAGGACTCACCTAACTATGACAATGTACAGAACCTCAGCTACCTGGATATGTGCATCAATGAATCCACACGGCTGTTCCCACCAGGATTTTTCCTGGACAGAATGTGCACTGAGGAAGTCGACATTCAAGGCATTCACTTCCCCAAGGATATGGCTGTTATGGTCCCTGTCTACGCCATCCACCATGACCCTGAGATCTGGCCAGAACCCGAAAAGTTCCAGCCCGAAAGATTCAGCCCTGAGAACAAGGAATCCCGCCACCCTTACGCTCATCTTCCTTTCGGTCAGGGACCCAGAAATTGTATGGGGATGAGACTGGCTCTTCTAGAACTGAAGATGGCATTGGCATCCATCTTGCAAAAGTTCACTCCTGTCCGATGTGACAAGACGGTGTATCCCGTGGAACTGAACAAAATATTCCTGACTGCAAAATATGGTCTTTGGGTTAAAGTGGAGCCTAGAAAGAAATGACCACATTATCTTCACTAAATAAGACATAAATTTACAAGGTCATGCACGAAGCAGCACCTTCATGTCTTTATGGTTAAAAAAGCTTGTTGGTATTTGTTAAGACCTACGTATTGTTTTTACTAAGTCTCTTGTCATACTGTAAGTTGTGACTATAAAGGAGATGTAACAGATTAAGTTAAATGCAGATATAGTATTAATATCATTTCGTTTAGGAATTTAAGCTGGTCCTGAAGAGTGGACTGGAAATCATCCTTGAGTTCAGGTACCATGTTCTCAGCACTGTGTCCAGTTTTACTTTACTTTGGTCTACCAAAGTCACAAAAATGTGGCTAAGTTCCACAATTGTCTATGTCATACGAATTGAAACTAATATGATTCTGCCCAGGTATGACACAAAACTTTTTTGGAAAATATATAATGGATTTATTTTTTTTAAATGGTCAACCTTTCGTGGTTGGGCATTTTATCAAGAGACGCACAACAAAGAAAATCAAGTGAATATGAGTCTGAGGGCCAGAAATAGAAACAGAAATAGAGCAGCTGAGAGACATAATGAAAGGGCGTGCGATTGAAACAAGTCTTTAGTCATAAGAGGGACCTTGGGATAAAGAGTAATTAAATTGACAAGACTGTGGCACATGAAGAGTACAAAATCCATCTTAAAGTCTCAGACGTTCGTGAGGAATTTAGTCTCTTGATAAAATAGTCGCATGAGATCGCCTTTCATATCTCATGTTTTCTTGAAGACCACGTTATTCATCAACACAAATGATACGACATACGTGAATTTTGATTGGATTTCCGGAATTGCACCCTTTATGTGAAATTCACCCTCTCACATTTAAGCCTTGTCTCCGTGTCTTGTTGCGCAACTGAAAAAAAGGAGGCGACGGAGTCATTCTCAAGCGAATGCCACATTAAATTATGGGCATAGTCTACGTCAAAGGTATGTCATCACACAACATCTGTACTGTATTTGAAGTGTCAAAGTATGAGCTGTTTGTATTTCACTTTACTCCAGTATGTAGGAGGCTACGGTTTGTGCATTGTGGAATGTGTATTTTTGAAATGGTGATTTTTTTGAAGTTTTTACTGCACCAATTTACATTTTATTTTATTAATATAAGCTATTATGGTTTATTGTGAGTATAACTTTTCCTAAATGTTTTACATTAAATTTTGCAATTTATTCATTGAGTTGTTCTTTTTTTATTTTATCTTGAGGACGGGAGAACAATGGGAGGGGGGAGGGAGAGAGGGGACGGAGAGGTTGAGAGCTAAACTTCTACTTTCTGACACTCCAAGCTGCGGTTAGAAACATATACGTATTTTGCATATCCTGGTAAACAATCAGACAGCCAGACATATCAGAGCAACAACTAGCCACACAGAAGTGAAAACCACTCATCCAACAGTTACCGACGACTCACCAATTCACCTTCCCGGATCAGCCCACCAGAACAAACAATTTCGTATTTGCCATGGCCTGAGAGTGAATCTCGAAACCGTGAAATGAATGAGTAATGTTTGTACTCACTGGTAAATAAGCGCTGTGACTAGAAAACAGAGGTGCAAAGTATAAACATTTTGGCTGTTGGTTGGTCCAGTTTAGCCACATGGGAAGTTTTTCAGTTTAAGTCTTCCGGAACGCCAGAGTTAGAATTTTAGTATGTCAGTTTCCTGGTGGACTAAATAATAATACTCAGTAATACTCACGTTCAAGTTCAAAGGTTTTATTAAGCCATAGGCCAACATCATTTCACAATACAATACAATACAATACAATACAATACAATACAATACAATACAATACAATATTTTAAAAAATGCAATACAATACAATACAATACAATACAATACAATACAATACAATACAATTTTTTTAAAATGCAAAACAATACAATACAATACAATACAATACAATACAATACAATACAATACAATACAATACATTACATACAGTACAGTGCAGTGCAGTGCAGTGCAGTGCAGTGCAGTGCAGTGCAGTGCAGTGCAGTGCAATATAATACAATACAATATTACATGAATGCAATATACTGCAAAGACGCATAATAATATTATTTTGCTCCTCATGCACACAATTTCCATTTATTTACCACGTTCTTATCTAGCTGACGCCCAGACTTTCGAGAACAAACACACAATTCACGATATTTCTGCTGTTATCAACCACTTTATATATCACTGAATACTATATGAAGGAACAGTGGCAGCAGATAAAATAATTGAGCAAATTCCCCCTTCCCTCTCTCTCTCTCTCTCTCTCTCTCTCTCTCTCTCTCTCTCTCTCTCTCTCTCTCTCT
>JAWQUT010000077.1:194023-200395 GCA_033807755.1 Ellobium chinense | reverse complement strand
CTCTCTCTCTCTCTCTCTCTCTCTCTCTCTCTCTCACCTCTTCAACGTGCAAATTTCAAGGAAAGGCGAGATTCAATAGTAACCCGAGGACAGTTTACAATACTCACGTACGCTTTAAAGTCAACGACGCGCTTTACAAATTGGCTGAATACTAAGTGATAAATCCCCCGCTATTTTCTATCCAACCGGTTCCGTCTAGATGCCACAACTTATAGGTCATAGTACGGCTGAGGCTACGACTACCCTCGCTGTCAGCTGGGGAACACACACTAACACTTTGTTTAGATTATGTTTAGCCTGCGTTTCATCAGATTTTTAAACAACGCTTAGAGTAGAGTGGGGATTAGACCCGGATTAGACCCGTGTTTTTTCAGGTAGGTTTTAAGTCTTTTATAATTCTTGATGTTGAAAGAAAACCAGAAAATGTTCTGTGCTTTAGTCTTAGGTATAGTAGAGGACAGACTTATACAAACTGCATGACCTTTCCTTTTTACATTTTTGCACTGGCGGTCCTACGCTGTGATTTCACCGTTAGGATGCCTTACTGTTCTCCAGTTTAACCTGCGCTGTTGTTTTGGTTTTTTTCTAGGTAGCACTGTACTAATGGTCTTTTTGCATCACTGCATTGTAAACCTTTCTGTAGTACTGTTCTATACGCCTTTTGCAACACTGAATTCAATGCCTAGCTTATTCAGAGGCTTTCCATTGTGGTGCAGGCCTTCCCGTATTACTGTACTGTAGGCCATTCCATGGCGCTATATGTACTGTAGAGGGGCGCGGCACCCAAAATTTGGGTTTTGGGGTCAATCTGGCAACTTTCGGTTTTTGCTATATTTTGTTTTTTTTCTAAAGGAGAAAAGTAGTGTGGTCTGAAGATAAATCTGAAAACAGAGAGTCGAGATCTGGCAGTGAAGATGGTATATAATATAATATAATATAATATAATATAATATAATATAATATAATATAATATAATATAACATTTTTTGCGTTTTTCTCAAGACGTCTTTTTTTGCCTTATTTTGTTAATAACTGTGTTATTTTTTGACAGATTTTCATGAAAACTGCACACAATATTTATAACACACTTATCTTCAAAATGTTATGATGGATTTTTGACATTTTGAGCCAATAAAAAGTTATGCCTCTGCAAAGACCAGAAATTTGTTTGCTGTTAGTGACTATACAAAAATAATCACCAAAAAATTTCCTATACAAGATATCAAAAATCCATCACATCGTTTTGTAAAACAAATGTTGGGGATAACCTGAGCCAAATTTCAGACTAAAAATCTCTGAAAATAGCCAAGAAATAAGACTTTATATTTATGTACACAAGATTAAAGATGGCCGCCGTTACCATAACAACGCTCATTTTTATTATGAAAATAACATTATTTTTGGTAATAGTCTTTGGTCCATGGTAAATCTGTGCAATTTGACCCAATTTGATTGGATAATAATGATTTTAAGGTCCAGATGTAGCTCCTAGGTGTTGGAGAAGGGAATGGTACATTGATACCCACAGGAAAGGGACCATCCTGACTGGACTTCGACAAGGAGGCAAAAGATCTGAATCTAGCAGTACTAATAGTAATAACAGGCCTAGTTAGAAACAAGAAAGCATATATATTTAACATGTGGTATGTATCTACAGCATATCAGGTAGCCTAAGAGGACATCTAGATAGAAAGCCTGAAATCAGTAAACATGGACGTGACCTGCTTGCTCCTCGCACTGGTTGTTCTGCTCCTCCTGGCTGTTGCCTTCGTTCGTTACATGTCGGCCACCCATGACACGTTCCAGAAACTCGGTATCGACACGCTGCCCGGTTCCAGAATATTTGGACACTCGGGTCAAGCATACAGACTCGGCTTTTTCAAGATGCAGATGGAATATCAAAACATGTTCCGAGATAAGAAGGTGAGATTATAAGTCGTCATTAGTCATCTGTTCCTCGCAAGCACTGGTCTTGACAAATGTTTTATTTGGATACAATATTGCCTGTCGCAAGTAGCGCCCAAAAGCCAAACCCCTGTTGCTCGCAATGGCTGAACGCATGTTTGAAATACTTTCAATGAAATACTTTCAAACTAGTCCTGACATGCTGTTTTCTTTCTCTTCCTGTCTCATACAAACCACATACAGTGCAGATACTCACACACGGATTATTATTTTTTTGTCGGTGTGTGTGAATGGTATTCTGTCTATGTCCTACTTACTGTCAAAGTCCAATACGCTAGCGAAGAGATTATGTGTGTGTTTGTGTGTGTCTTTTCTTAATATGTACTAGAACTAATCAATGTATTTGAGTTGAAAGCATTTGGCAGGCACAAGTTCTTTTTGGTATTGATATCTTGTTGAAGTGTTAGGAAGAACTGTCAGTAACTTCAGTAGTTGTAGTCTGCTCATCTACAAAAAACAAAAAAAAGTCCTAGTCTATATGTAGCTCTGTAGCATTGTAGTGTTGGTAGATAAATATCATTATGAGTCTTTAACTTATCTGTTCGGTTTTAGGTTTACGGATGGTACGAACTACGCAGTCCAACTCTTTTGATCAAGGACCTCGATCTTGTGAGGGATGTTCTGGTCAAAAATTTCAACAACTTTGCCAACCGCCGTCAGTTGTTCGAACCGGAGCCCCAGTTCAAAGACAATATGCTGTTTCTCACCGACGACCACTGGAAACGTGTGCGGAGCACGATTAGCCCAACCTTCAGTTCAGCACGGCTAAAACGAATGTCTCGACTTGTGGAGAAGAATATTCAGAAACTGGTGGACGCAGTGCTTGAGAAAAGTGAGAGGAACGAGGAAATTGAGTTGAAAGACATTTTTGGTCGGTTTACCCTGGATGTGATAGCCAGTACTGGGTTTGGGATGGACATCAACACATTGAAGGATCCACAGAATGTTTTTGCGAGCATGGCTAAGAAGGTCATACAACCTCCCCAGTGGAAATTGCTCCTTGCCTTTTTCTTTCCCAAACTGCGATCCCTTTGTATGCGTCTGGGTCTACCTGTGACTTCAGAGAATGACATGATGTTTTTCACGAGAATCATTGACAAGGCCATGATTGACAGGAAGGAGGATGGACAGGCTGGAAAAGTCAACGACTTTCTGGATCTTCTTGTGGATGCTCAGAATGACTCGGAACATGCGGAGAAGGGCGAGCTGACAATCTCTGAGATTCACGTGAGTTGTTTCGTTGTTGTTGTTGCTGTTTTGTTGTTGTTATTGTAGTTGCTGCTGCTGCTGTTGCTGCTGCTGCTGCTGCTGCTGTTGTTGTTGTNACGTCTGATATAAATGCCAGAAAAGTACTGAAAGTAGAATCTGTTAGATCTTTGACCCGGAAACCATGCTTAGGAGTAGAATACGTCACAAGAATATTATTCATGTATTTTTACGGATTACCACGTTAAACTCTACCCATGATGTGTGTGTGTGTGTGTGTGTGTGTGTGTGTGTGTGTGTGTGTGTGTGTGTGTGTTTGTGTTTCAACTTTCACTGTGACCTTTCCGCAACTGAAATTTGGTAAAACATTCCGACTGATAATTTGCATTTTCAAGCGACTGTTATTTTGTTGTTGTTTGTTCTCCAGGGTCAGGCACTCTTATTCATTCTGGGTGGCTTTGACACCGTGTCAACTGTGTTGTCCTTCGCCTTGTTCCTGCTCGCCATTCACCCAGAATGCTTAGAAAGAGCTCAGAAAGAGATTGACCAGCAGCTTCACAAGAATTCGCCAAACTACGACAATGTACAGAACCTCAGCTATCTGGACATGTGCATCAATGAAGCCGTGAGAATGTTCCCGCCTGGGTTTTTCCTTGACAGGAAATGCGCGGAGGACATCGACATTCAAGGCATCCACATCCCCAAGGGTATGGCTGTTATGGTCCCTGTCTACGGCATTCATCATGACCCTGAGATCTGGCCTGAACCAGAGAAGTTCCAGCCCGAAAGATTCAGCCCTGAGAACGAGGAAGCCCGTCACCCTTACGCTCATCTCCCATTCGGCCAGGGACCCAGAAAATGTATTGGGATGAGACTGGCTCTTCTAGAACTGAGGATGGCCTTGGCGTCTGTCTTGCAGAGGTTCACTCCTGTCCGGTGTGACAAGACAGTGTATCCTGTGGAACTGAACAAAATGCAGCTCACGGCAAAAGATGGTCTATGGGTGAAGATGGAGTCAAGAAAAGGTTGAGCATCTTTCGATCTGCGCGCTTTGACATCAGTATGGGAGAGCTGGAAACATATACGGATGGGCATTCTATAAAGCACTGTGTCAAGCCATAATATAGTCAGTGGGATTAGAGGCATGAAAGGCGTTTTAGTTATTGCATTAAGCACACAAAGACACTTTTGTTTACTTACAGGTTTTAATTCATGTTATTGTCGTTGTATTTTTTCTTGAGGGAGGTGGGGGTGGATGAAGTGAGGTGTTCTGGTTCTGTTACAATTGAATTTCATATCCTGATATCTATTTCACCGGATGCTTTCACATATACTACAGCCACATTTTTGCCTCTTAAATGTTTTTGTCCTGGTTCTTGGTGTCATTGTTTTGCCCATCCATCCATCCATCCATCCATCCATCCATCCATCCATCCATCCATCCATCCAGCCAGCCAGCCAGCCAGCCAGCCAGCCAGTCAGCCAGCTAGCCAGCCAGCGAACCAGCCAACCAGCCAGTCAGCCAGCCATCCAGCCGGTCAAGCAGCCATCTGTTCATCTAAGCTTCCACCCAACTCACGTACACACACACACACACACACANACACACACACACACACACACACACACACACACACATCCATCCATCCATCCATCCATCCATCCATCCATCCATCCTTCCATTCATTCGTCCATCCATCAGTGAATATAAAATCTTCAGTCTGTATCTCGTCATTACTGTATGGTGAGCCTAAAACAACATTTTTGTTAAACATTATATTTGTGCGTAGTTGAATTAATGTAATGTTCCTCTGCACATTTCTAGTACAATATTTACATTTATTTTTCCTTGTATTGCTGCCTAGTTATTATTAACATTCAATCTCATAATAACTATCTTGTGTGATGCTTTGACTGCATGGAGTTCAGCGAGGGTTCGAGAGAGAGGTTTGTGAAGGGTAGTGCACGAGATTCTTTGTGAAGATCATGTACTGTAAATGGGCCAGTGATACAGTCCAGTAACTGGATATTGACCGGCTGGTCTGAGTGACCATCTTGGCTCACTGACCGGTCTTGCCCAAAGAAGGATAGAACGAGACTCTTATTCTCTTTGGTCTAACTTACAATTACGATGAAGAGTTAAGACCGTGCACAGGTCATGATGTCTGTGCACATATCTTGCAATGACTGAAGTCAAGCTCAAACGGTTTACAAGTTATTCATAACCGAACTGAGGTCCATTTAAAAGCAACACTACGCACACTGGGGCTCAACATTAACTTTAGAAAATGACACTACTGCTTCAAGTGGAATGTCATCAGTGAATCACATGTACACATTTTTGGGGCTCTTATTTTTAATCTTAATGTCGAAAGTTCGCGTGTTCTAAGACATAACATGTTATGGATACAGATTTTGGATTAAGAGGAGTGAGGTAGGAATAGTCTTGAGGCAACTGAATCTCTTCTCCTTGTGTTTTCTCTGCTGTTGCTTTAACACTTAGCTTATTGTTGTTGTTGTGGGTTTTTTTTGTGTTTTTTTTTGTAAAGTGAAGCAATACAAAGTGGTTAACAAAACTATTGATTTTGACTTTAGGTTGAAGACGCATTTTTATCAATACAAAACAAACTACAAGTTGATAGTCGAGTTTTTGAGCATTATCGTTTTAATTTGTCCTTTACAATATCCGGGCCCAGCGTTTTTTCTTCAGGTACGTATCCCAACTATACTTGTTCAGTGTTTGAAAGTTAAGGAATCGCATTAGATTATAGTTCATTTTGTACAGTAGAGCCATCTGTGTATTTACTCTCCTGTTTACATTAATAGTTTAGCTTATTTTGATGAGCATATAAAAATGACAGCAGGAGCATGACAATGTGTCCTATCAGGTTAAGTTCCTCTTAGGTAAACGGAGTGGTATGAGTCGCACTGGATTGTAACGCGTGTGGAGACGTAGACGACTTGTCTATCCTCCTGCATGTTGCGGGAATTTCCCCACAGACTGGCTATTTTCTTGCATTCCTGCATGGGTATTAAAAATCCCTCTAATGGCCCACCGAATATGAAACTGATACTGTCAATCAACATATCCAGTATGAGTAGCAAATTTGGTTTCATGCACTTTTCAAAAATTACAGAGCCACTCGGAAAATCATTTATAGTCGGGCTGAGTAAAGGGAAATCCTTTTGGATTGGTAAAAT
>JAWQUT010000077.1:169023-191523 GCA_033807755.1 Ellobium chinense | reverse complement strand
TGCCTTTGCTAATAAAATAAAAGGCGATCCCCTGTTTGCCCTTATAGTGAGCAATGATTCATACACAACTACAGTGTCATCTAGATGGACATTACTAGGAGCTTCAACCACCGTTCTCGTTAATGGTATGCTACTCGAGAATGAACTGCCTTCGTATGGACTCTTTTATTCTCATATGATACAGGTACACAATGGCGGTGTCTCTTTAAGGCCTGGTGGGTTAGGCCCGGTGGGTTAGGCCTGGTGGGTTAGGCCTGGTGGGTTAGGCCCGGTGGGTTATGCCTGGTGGGTTAGGCCTGGTGGGTTAGGCCCCACCATTCGGGACGGGAAGAAGAAGATCATGATGACATTTTTATCATAAGAAAAGACTGCTTGTGATTACCAGTCCCTATCTGCCAAAGACTCCACAGCAAACAGTCATTTTAGCCCCACCGAAAAATAAGACCACATACTGCCGCTGTGTGTTCATCATAGTGTTATGATAATAATAATAATAATAATAATAATAATAATATGTGGTTTATAAGTCTTGTATTCAGGCTTTTACCCAACCAGGTATGATCACTCTTGGACTTTCTCAACTCCCCGGGGAGCATACATTGCTGCTGCCATTTATAGGCGCTGATCACCAGCATTTTGACAATATCTTTCACTGCCTGTAGCCAGTTATCCATTTTACAGAGAGTTGGACTGAGGAAAATGTGACTGAAATGCTTTCCCAAGGCACCTACAACACGACAGTGGTCGGGAATCGAACCCACGGCCTTTAGATCTTGAAACCAACAACGCAACCATTCGGCCACGCAGCTCCACTTCATTAATTAGTTTGTGGTCTTTTTTGTAGGTATACGGATGGTGCGAACTGACCAACCCAGCTTTGATGGTCCAAGACTTGGATGTTGTGAAAGATATCTTAGTGAAGCACTTCAACAATTTTGTCAACCGTAGTCAGTTGTTCGAACCGGAGCCTCAATTCAAAGACAATATGCTGAATCTCAATGGCGACCACTGGAAACGTGTGCGGAGCACGGTTAGCCCAACCTTTAGTTCAGCACGGCTAAAACGAATGTCTCGACTTGTGGAGAAGAATGTTCAGAAACTGGTGGACGCAGTGCTTGAGAAAAGTGAGAGGAACGAGGAAATTGAGTTAAAAGACATTTTTGGTCGGTTTACCCTGGATGTGATAGCCAGTACTGGGTTTGGGATGGATATCAACACACTGAAGGATCCACAGAATGTTTTTGCAAGTACGGCCACGAAAGTATTCAGACCACCAAGTTTCAAAATACTTCTTGCCTTGTTCTTTCCCAAACTGCGATCCCTTTGTATGCGTCTAGGTCTGCCAGTAACTTCGGAGAATCTCCTGGTGTTTTTCACGAGAATCATCGACAAGGCCATGATTGACAGGAAGGAGGATGGACAGGCTGGAAAAGTTAACGATTTTCTGGATCTTCTTGTGGATGCTCAGAATGACTCGGAACATGCGGAGAAGGGCGAGCTGACAATCTCTGAGATTCACGTGAGTTTTCTGTTGACATTTTTACTCACTAACTATAATGTAGTTTATTCCTTCTAAAAATATGCATTTATTTTTAAAACAAGAAATACTGTCTCTCGAGTACCTTTAACCATTGTGATAGTGTGATGTTTCATTCATTGACAAGATTACAGCTAAAGGGACATTTAAAGAATCTGAAGAGTAGGTTAAAATGGTAACACCAGCCACTTCTCAGAGTTCCAGAAGTTTAGAGACAAAACAAAATCCAACCAGTCTGATGATGCAGACGCTCACAAGTCTACCATTTGTTTGTAAATAAGATAAGATAAGATAAGATAAGATAAGGTAAACTTTAATATCCACTGCTCAAAAAAGGAAGTTCATTCTCTTCCATTGCCTTACGATGTCAATATACAGATTATCCAGTCTGTCTATGGACTACATCAATTCATATGCATATTAAACTCGCTGGGCATAGGTCTACTGTATACTGCAGTTGACAGGTATCCTAGGAACTTCTCTCTGAAACCATTAAGAGTCAAGTACTAATTTCTTAAAAAGGAAAACTTCTGGCCTGCATCTTATGAGTTAAATCAGACCCTTTTACTTATAGCATGTTAGAAGTTTACAAATCATATTGTGTACTTTTCCTGCAAATTTCTCTCTATTTATTTTGATCAAGAAATGTCTCCAATAGAAATCTATTTCAGCTGCATTTCTTTTTAGACCATCTTTATTCTGTCAGTAAGGACATCTTGTTTCCTTTCTTTACTCCAGGGTCAGGCTTTGATTTTCATATTTGCGGGCTTCGACACCGTGTCAACAGTTTTATCCTTCACGATGTTTCTACTTGCAATGCATCCAGAGTGCTTAGAGAGAGCCCAGCACGAGATTGACGAGCAGATCGGCATAGATGCCCCAAACTACGACAATGTGCAGAACCTCAGCTACCTGGACATGTGTATCAATGAAGCCATAAGAATGTTCCCACCTGGGTTTCTTCTCGACAGAAAATGCGTAGAGGATATCGACATTCAAGGAATCCATTTTCCCAAAGATATCATTGTTATCGTCCCTGTCTACGCCATCCACCATGACCCTGAGATCTGGCCAGAACCAGAGAAGTTCCAGCCCGAAAGATTCAGCCCTGAGAACAAGGAAACCCGTCACCCTTACGCTTTTCTCCCGTTCGGCCAGGGACCCAGAAATTGTATTGGGATGAGACTGGCTCTTCTAGAACTGAGGATGGCCTTGACGTCCATCTTGCAGAGGTTCACTCCTGTCCGGTGTGACAAGACAGTGTATCCTGTGGAACTGGACAAAATGCGGCTCGTGGCAAAAGATGGTCTATGGGTGAAGATGGAGCCAAGAAAGGGCTGAGCATCTTTGACATCAGTATGGGAGAGCTGGAAACATATACGGATGGGCATTCTATAAAGCACTGTGTCAAGCCATAATAAAGACATCCACCTAATTTACGTACACACACATATACACATACATCCATTCATCCATCCATCCATCCATCCATTCATCCATCCATCCATCCATCCATCCATCCATCCATCCATCCATCCATCCATCCATCCATCCATCCATCCATCTAATGGGATTAGAGGCATGAAAGGCGTTTTAGTTATCGCATTAAGCACACACAGACACTTTTGTTTACTTCCAGGTTTTCATTTATGTTATTGTCGTTATTGTATTTTTTTTTTCTCGAGGGAGGTTCACGCCTGTCCGGTGTGACAAGACGGTATATCCTGTGGAACTGAACAAAATGCAGCTCACGGCAAAAGATGGTCTATGGGTGAAGGTGGAACCGAGAAAAGGTTAAACATCAGCAAGTTATGCAATCAACCGTGACACAAAAAAAAAGAAGAGGAAGAATTTTTAACAGTGTAAATACTGCATGGATGTACGAAATATCATGTCACACAGTACTGGAGACAATTAAAACATTTATGGAAGAAATTACAAAGACATGGTATAAGTAGTGATCAGAGTAGATCTGTCTCAACACACAAAAAATTAAAATCTGTACGAAGTTTGTTACTTTGCTATTGAATGTACAGTGAACCAGCTGAAATGATACCCACATAAATTTGTTTACAGTGACGGTTGCAGAACAAAAGGAGGAAATTACATGACTGATTACAAAATTTTGTAACATCCAAATTCCATGTCTTAACATAATGTTGCTCGCACTATAATACATACATCCCAGGCGATGTATTCACTCTAAAATGATCACTACAGTTGTTCACTATTACTAGTATTTCTGCATTTCTCATCTCTTTGATCTAGAAGACTCCGTGTGAATTGTGCTGTTTTGTTTGTGATTAAATCTACCTCAAAACTTGCATTTCCATTGTCGTGGATCAGCAGAATAGAGTGTTTGATAAGGCTATCTGCACAAGGACAGGCTAAAATACTCTCAGAAACCATGTTAATCACTTCTAATCACTTCCAGTTCCACCATTATGAATAACTTCAGTTGGATACTCTCAGCCCTGTTGAAGTAACTTAGACCAAGACTTATGTTTACTTGCTAGATCTTCTGCGTCCACCTTTGTCTACAATTTCCTTTTCTTATGTCTCCACTATGGTATATATTGGTGTCAGTTTTGCTTATCCATCCATCCATCCATCCATCCATCCATCCATCCATCCATCCATCCATCCATCCATCCATCCATTCACCCATCTATCCATCCATCCATCCACCCACCCACCCATCCATCCATTCACCCATCCATCCATCCATCCATCCATCCACCCATCCATCCATCCATCCACCCATCCATACATCCATCCATTCACGCATCCATCTATCCATCCATCCATCCATCCATCCACCCATCCATCCATCCATCCATCCATCCATCCATCCAAACCCACGATCACCCAGCATGTAAATCACAACCTTATTCAAAAGCACCATTGTTTTTGTTGTGACGTGTAACTTTTCTATCACGGTATTATTAAACATACCTTAATGCATATTAACAAGTTTCCGTTAATGCGTTTTCAGTGTATGTGGTGAAAGACTGAAAAGGGGAGGCGAAGAGTACAGACTTATGTGAACCGACGGGTGGATTTACTGATTGATTGACTGAGAGATTTATAAACTGACAGACCAATTCTGCTGACTGATTAGCTAACATGTGGCTAGATCATGTTGTCATGTTCTGACTTCACAGGGCAGGACTGACTTCTCCATCCATCCATCCATCCATCCATCCATCCATCCATCCATCCATCCATCCATCCGTTCACCCACTCATCTTCCGTCCCTCATCTAACCATCTGTCTGTCCGTCCGTCCGTCCGTCCGTCCGTCCACCCATCCATCCATCCATTCATCCATCCATCCATCCATCCATCCATCCATCCATCCATCTCATCCTTCGCAGGTTCTGTGCAATAATCATTACTCAGTTCAGAGTAATCACACATTACAAAAGATAGTGGTTAGATCAACTATTTTGTGGTCCACCACCTTATCCTTATTTGGATTTATCAAACTGAAGCGGCGAAATCGATACCAAATAGCGAGCTAGATTTTTTGTATCTGTACCCAGCCAACATATTCTGTGAGATATGGTCGTACTCTGGGCCACCTTTTAGTTTTGGCCACNAAAAGTTTTTCTCTTTACATTGCCTTTGGATGCATTGCACTGTGGCTATGGGAGCGCTGAATCTGTCAGACAGTATGTAGGCTCTCAGATTATCGGCCAAGAAAACTGTCTCCCGTTGACAAAAATCTTACTGTCAATGCCTGTAAATGGCTCGTAGGTGAAATAGGACGAAGGTGATGATTGAACATGAAGATTAATTGAATTGTATTAGACAAATAGATATTATTTTGGTAATCTTAGATTCATAGATTACATGGACGCTACGTCCCTGTTCACCACCACCTTATCCTTATTTGGATTTATCAAACTGAAGCGGCGAAATCGATACCAAATAGCGAGCCAAATTTTTGTATCTGTACCCAGCCAGCATATTAGGTGAGATAATTATGGTCGTACTTTGGGTCACCTTTTAGTTTTGGCCACATGAACTGAAAAAAAAAGCCATGTTAGGGCATGTGTCACAGCACTCTTCACGACTTTGTGCCTGATATGAAGTCTAGGCGCTGACATACTGGCAATGTGACGAAGCAATGATAAGTGCACTAGGACCATATTCAGATAAAAGATTGTTCAACTTGAGAATGACGTTCAGAATGAAAGCATTATAAATTATCTTATCGTTTGGTTCTGCTAATATGACATCGTCTAGTGCGTGCCGTCTGAGACCTAACATGTGACATAATAATTTGGGCCACGGGACTTTGGATAAATTCTGAGAATGCTAGATATGATCTATGTGGGTGTCTCTGACAGGTTTAAAATNGGGGGGGGGGGGGGGGGGGGGGGGGGGGGGGGGGGGGGGACGAAGGAGAGGAAGAGGATATGTTATCTATCAAGGCTAGTGATGCTTGTGTCAGAGCAAGAAGCAACGATAAGAAATTTAGACTTTCATTGCTTTACCCTTATTTCTTTAGCCTTATTCTATTATATAACTACCACACAGCACTTGGCAGTCGATTACCATCTGTTGTCTTGTACGGACAAGCATAATACGCGCTAGTATCGGAAATTTCACTCGTATGACCGATACTGTTACTGCCACGAAATAGCGACAGTATAATTCATCACAATAGATTATTTAATACTAGCGCAACAAAAATGGACTGCGGACCTGAAAGAAATATAGCAAAACAGGTGAAATATGAAGGCCCAAAGTAAAAATTCTTTAAAATTCTATATTTAATACTAGTGACGTCGCATTGACAAAATTCTGTATTTTATCCAATTATAATCATGAAAATTAAATATTCATCAAAAATATATACAATCAATGTAGGCCTACTTAAAAATTATATGCCCCCACTTCCACCCCCCCCCCCCCCCCCCNCCCCCCCCCCCCCGAGTACTTTCAGTTCTTATCCAGTGCCGCTTGGACAGTCTAAAGAAACATACCATATTTGGCGAATTCCTACCTCGCACAGTGATATGCCAAAGTGGATGTACTTGGTCCAGTTTTGCCTGTCGGGTGTTAATGTAAAACTTTAGGCCTACAACTCTGATTCTGAAAAACACACTAGACAACTAACGATTACAGTGGACCCCTGTTAACACAACCTTAGTTTGATAAAATCCTTTGTTTAGCACACTAACATTCAACTGTTCCAACTACTTCAATCCTTGTAAAGAGCACTATGGATAATACAAATCTTCTGATAATACACCCTAAACAGCTTGATCAAAATAGTGGTTCTGTTACACTGTCCCTAATGCGCTGACTTGCATAATTTGCTCGGTATGAAAAGTTCAATGTCCAAATGCCAAAAGTGAACAAGAGGTAAATATGTAAAAACATAATCGAAGATAAATTTGGATGATAACGGATTCAACATGTCATTTCATCAAAACATTTAGTGCTCTTGCACGGTTTTAAGCAAGGGTAAGATATTTCATCCTCCAAAATGTTAGTGAACTAAAATCTGTGAATGTGATGTTGACTGCCCAAATTTTCAAAGTCCTCTCTTTTCCACAAACTTTTAAAACACCTGAGTTTGTCATCAACTGTTTTGCATAGGACAATTTCCACTTCATCATTAATGACATCATTCAGTTTAAAGATATTTTGTCAGTCTCTTCCGGGAGACTGTATTCTTTCAGCATCCCTATCCCTACAGATGAAACTCAAACCATTAAAGCTGGGAAAAAAGTATGTTGTGATTGATCACAGAATCTTACTCAAATGTTATACAGGTGTATTTCTTTTTTTTTTAATTTTCACACCTGAATGTTCCACCAAGATCGCTTTTAGTTTTAAGAAAGCCAGGTATAATTTTAGTTGTGTGAAATTATCTTTTGTCTAAGTTCTGACTCTACCAGGCGATCCCATCTATATGCTTACTTAAATACGTGGAATGTAAAATATGTGGTATGTGATCCCTATTCCCGACCTACTTAATCATGTGAAATAATCAAGAAAATGCCTCATCTGCCACACATTTGTGCAACCGCCACTAAATATATAATGTAATCGATAGCCGAGCCCAGCACGCTCTAAAAATACTCGTTGGTGTTATATAAACACAGTTGCGTTTTCCAACCCTGACCCACTTTAGCCGAACTTAAAAGCGCACAGGTGATGGGAAGCCGGAACACTCTTGTTTAGGTTTAGCTACCGACCTGGGGACCTGGAGTGGATTCAGTGAACTCAATGAAAACGAAGTTCCGCCGCACAAAGACAACACAAGAAAAAAGCCTGTAAGTTAAAAGGTCATGTAATATATATGTATTGTAACATTTGTAGCTACGAATGTAAATTTTACACATTTTACAGTTCATGGCCTGCTTTGTAGCTAGCCCTGTGGGACTGTTTACAATAATATCGCTTTGTAAATAAGGCAGCGGACTATTATTAATATTTGAGAACTTGCGCGTTAACGATGGAATCTTTCAGAGATTTACATTAACTTTGTAGGTTAAACTCTACTTCGGGTGCATTCAGCACCGATGCATTTCCGTAATTATTACGATCGTAAGAGATTTCATCGATAATGCGCAAGTTTTCATTTTCTTATTTCATGGTCTAGGTAGGAGCTGAAAACTCTGGATCTCTCAAACATAGCGACCATGTGGTTCATGCTGGTCACACTAGCAGTGGTGCTGCTTCTGACTGTGATGGTTGTCTGGTGGATGTCCCGCAGCCATGACACTTTCAAGAAAATGGGCATCCCTACGCCCCCACCCACCATCCTTCTAGGAAACTTCGGCCTGATGGCCAAACTGGGAATATTCAAAGTCCAGACCGAGTATTACAGCCGTTTCAAGGACCAAAAGGTAAAGAACTCTAGTGCTGTTATTTAGCCAAGCAATGCAGCATTTATTTTGAATTTGTTTTGCTTCACCCTTTAGATAACTGAGTTTCCATGATTTGCTATCGATCTAGATTTATCGCGCTGACATTATTTTTGTTTTAATTTGCAAGGACACTACCGGTATGACAGGTGTGCCTGTGACGGACAGAGTAGTGTTTATTTTCATGGCAGGATCAGCCCTTCTCTGGTCCACGCGTGTACCTTTGCTTCATAGCTCAATAATAATAATAAATGTTTTATTCTGGGCTGTTTTATTATACGTCATATCCCATACATTATATTTCTGACAAAGCATATACTTGAGATCATCTTTTATGACTTGGTTATAATTATGTCATTAGTTATTAGCCAGTTTTATCTGTCATGAGCCCAGCTACCAATAATCGATTTTTTTTTCTATCATTTCTACTCTCTCCAGGTTTACGGCTGGTATGAAGGGCGTGACCCTGTCCTCGTTATCAGAGACTTGGAGTTGATCAAAGATATGTTCGTTAAGCATTTCAACAGCTTCTGTGATCGTCGGAATGTCTTTGATCATGCGTCACCCGTTCGGGAAATGTTGCCCGTACTCAAGGGAGATCACTGGAAGCACGTTAGAAACGTTGTGAGCCCAACGTTCAGCTCTGCTCGGGTGAAGAGAATGTCCTTGCACGTTGAGAGAAGCATGAAACTGCTGGTAGACTTCCTTCGCGAGAAACAGGAGAGCAATGAAGAGATTGAGCTGAAACACGTGTGTTCCTGTTCCACTCTTGATGCCATAGCCAGCACCGGGTTTGGCCTTGACATTGACACACTAAGAGACCCAGACAATGCCTTCGCCACAAATGCCAGGAAAGTCATCACATTTTCAGTGCCTATGTTGCTTACAGCACTTCTCTTTCCAGAAGTGACCAAAATTTTCTCTATGCTCAACTTGCCTTTTGCGCCGAAGAAAGCTGTGAAGTACATAACTGATATTGTCGACGCTGCTATAGAAGGCAGGAAGGCAAGCACTGAGGATACCAAGGCCAAAGACTTTCTCCAGCTCATCATGGATGCCGAAGAAGCCGATGAGGTTGAAAAAGGGCGACTTACCAGAGTGGAAATTCAAGTAAGAATCTTATGCTATAATAAAATATGTGCCTCTTCTGATAGCCATGTAAATTTACCCGTGCTTTGTGAGCATTAATCAACCATTTAAAGATTAACCATTCATCCTCTGTAGTGCCCCCCCCCCCCAAAAAAAAAATGCAAGCCCAAATTTGCGAGTGGTGGCATTGATGCATAACTGTGTGTGTGTTTGCGCTTTTTTGTGTTGTTGAAGTTACATATGTGCAAATGTAAATGCGATAGTGATACACATGTAGGGTTGTCTACTGAATATATATGTACTTTGATTGCCACAAATACAGAATGTTCAACTGGATTGATTATTGGCTTTTTTTTTGTCGGAACTAGGCTCAAGGACTTGTTTTCATCCTCGATGGATTCGACACGGTGTCATCTGCCTTGTCTTTCACCTTGTTCCTTCTGGCCAATCATCCCGAGGCATGTCAAAAGGTGCAGCAAGAGATCGATCAACTCATCGGCAAGGAGGCACCCAACTATGACAATGTTCAGAATCTGCCTTATCTCGAGATGTGCATCAATGAATCCTTGAGAATGTTCCCGCCATCAATGTTCATCGACAGAAAATGCACTGAAACCATTGATCTGGAGGGTCTTCACATCCCAAAGGGAATGTCCATCTTCATTCCTCTTTACGCCATCCACCATGACCCCGAGATCTGGCCCGAACCCGACAAGTTCCAGCCCGAAAGATTCAGCCCTGAGAACAAAGAATTCCGCCACCCTTACGCTCATCTTCCGTTCGGCCAGGGACCCAGGATCTGTATTGGGATGAGGCTTGCTATGCTAGAAATGAAGGTGGCCATTGCGTTCATTTTGCAGAACTTCAACCTTGTCCCTTGCGAGAAAACGGTGTATCCTGTAAGACTGAGCAAGATGCTGTTCAAGGCTGAGGATGGGTTATGGGTCAAGGTGGAGAGAAGAAAATAATGAAACGTCATAATGCTGCATTCACATCAACGGAATACAAAGGGTCTTAATTGGAAAGGAGCCTAGGTATTTTATTAAGGAGCATGGAAACTCGTCTCATTGTGCAGCTGAGACCAATGAAGGCACGCGGGGACAGTATCTTTTTGTGAGGGCGGGGTCATGAGTCCATTCTTATCTCTGTAAACATGAGAGTTCCTATTATTCTCGGGAAGCCCTGCCCTGGAAGTGATGTCATGTACTCCGAAAGTACAGTAGAACTCGATATGAAGTAAACTTTGGTGTATGGGAAAAGTATACATTTTGTTGAGGTTTACTTGATATCGTGGTCCATCTAAGTGATGAAATAATATAATAATAATAAATTGTGTGCATGAAATTCATACTTAATAAAAAGGTTTTTTTTTCTTTATTAAATGAGGAATACTTAATATCAAGGTAACACAATATTCTGTCCATCACGGTCACAATTCTACAACCGCTGAGGCTTCTTTTAACACTTTGCAATGTATGTATGTATGTATGTATGTATGTATGTATGTATGTATGTATGTATGTGTATGTGTGTGTGTGTGTGTGTGTGTGTGTGTGTGTGTGTGTGTGTGTGTGTGTGTGTTCTTATCTAAAATATATAATGTATAGTCAAGGTATCATTTTGCCCCCGGGCTATGAGGACATAACCAAGCTAACTACTGTGGAATTCTGATAGCACACTGCAACCTTCAGATTAAGCTATTTAGGTGTGTTATCAGAAATTGTGTGTTATGCAGGCTGCTCTTTATGAAAAAAACAAACGAGTTGAACAAGGGTGTGCTTAACACTGGCTATGCTGACTGAGTATGAGCTGTTGCCAGGGTCATGAGTAAACACTAGGCTTACACGCTGATGCTGGGGCCAATATCCAAGCTGTGGGTATTTAAGGTTTAAATTGCTGTGGAGTTAGCGTCCCTAAGACAGGCACCGGGGCTCATTTAAAGGAGGAGATTCTGCGAAAAATGAATTTTCTACACACTCTTTTGTGTATTTCTTTATTTAATGCTGCGGAATCTATACGTACATAGCTAAACCCATTGAGGCCTCATAGATGATTTCCATGTACGCCCCTCAACTGAATAGTTCAAGTGTCATCATCATGAATCATTAACATCATCATCATTCATTATCTCCGTAATTGTCATCTTCAAATGAAGTTCAAAAGGCTGGACACTTTTCTTTTGAGTTCTTTGTCTTACAGATGTGTGTCTCTGTCATTTGCCAGTTATACAGCAGTATGCTGCAATAGTTTCCATTCTGTGTGCCAGTGGCGGCTCGTGATCTCCAAAACTACCCGTGCAAGTTCTTCCTCCCTTGTGATACGAGCGAGTCAACGACGGCGCACAAGACTGTATTATGAGCAAAGTGCAAAAGTTGATAGTAGTTTGAATGCATGAAACAACAAAGCACAATAAAAAACATCTGGATTTGACTTCGTGCTACATTTTTGCAATAGTTTTGTTGGTTTTTTTTTTTGCTAAATTCGAACCAGCACGCATGCGCGGACTGCACTTACTGACGAGTCGCCACTGCTGTATACTCATCTAGAAACAGTGAATCTGTTGATAACATAGCCCATACTATAGCAGTAGGTATAAATTGCCTGTGTCTCAACGTAAACTATATTTATTATTGAGGTTCCACAGCACATGATGCCCTAAATAAAATGAACAATAAAAACAAACTCTGGTGTTTTTGACTAATTTGCGCTGGCAGTGACAGTTGTGTCATAGTGTAAGGTGATTCGGTTTTTAATTCGTATTAAATTTCGTCCCAAAATACCACATTACTCTGTTCTGTTCTATCCAATGTTGTAAACATGTCATGTGTGGACCAACACTGTTGTACTTGTTACATTTCGGGAATATTCTGTTCTGTTCTGTTATTCAACAACACTTGGTCGTGTCCTCAGTGGCCGATATATTTATAAGGGTATTATAATTGTCACCGGCCTTTCTGCATACATTTGAACAAGAAGAAGAATTGTTGGGTGGCAGCAGTTCTGGGATCGTTCTTTAACAGATGTTCAATATTCCAGTTATGACAGAAGTCCTGTCATTTCAAATACCATACAGTTTAAGAGAAGTATAAATACTTTTTGCATGGGAAATCAGTCAATTTTGACCAAAACTCCGTTAGAGCTAAAATAGAACCAAAGAGCCGGCCAGTTATTTGTGAGCCAAGGGCTTTAAGAAAAGAGCCAAAAATCTTGTATTTGGCTCGGAAAGTCTGACAACCCTTAGAAAAGTCAGGAAAGCCATTCCCGGTAAGGATCTTGCCGCTCTTGGGCAAAAAGTAAACAATAACAGCGCAACGAGTAATCTACTTCTCTTTCAAATTACTTACTACCTTTTTTTCAATAGTTTCTCTCCTGACCCAACCTTTAGATGCAATACATCATGCATATGGGAGCGCTGAATATGTTTTAGATTATCGGCGAGTAAAACTAGCTAACCGTGACAGTCATACTGTCAATGCTTGTTAATGGCTTGTAGGTGATCTCAGATTCATAGATTACTTGGACGCTACGCCCTTGAAGGTGGTGATGGTGTTGGTGGTTGTGTTGGTGTTGGGAGTAGAGATGGTGTTGATGGTAATGGTGATGACGGTTGTGTTGGTGGTGTTGGTAGTATCATTATTGTTGTTGTTGTTGCTGTTGGTTTATATTATATGCTCCAGGTCCCTATTTTTCTACAAAAGTTTGGTGATCAACTTGAGTTCATTTATTGAGTTGATGTGTTGCTATATATTTAGGCGCCTTGATATCAGCGTGCAGCCTGCATGTACTGAATCAGAGGCAAGCGTCAGTGGTCAACTGAAGTTTTTTTGTTGTTGTTAATTTCCCTAGCACACGCCTAAACTAACTGATGATTAACGAAATCTAGAGCACGAGAGAAGTTATATTCTTATAATTTAATATGTTTTTAAGGTTAAAAAGAGGCAAGAAGTTGCTTGTGCTTGAACATGCTTAACTCCTTCTCTACCGCCCTCTCCCTCTTCCCCATAGAAACGTTTTCATTTCACCTTTGACCGCAAACTTCGACACAGTCCGCATTCTGTAAGGGTATCTCCTGTACGGCTCTAAGAAAAGAGCCAAAAATCTTGTATCTTATCAACCGTCACTACCATCACCATTACCATACGGGTATCTGTACGGGTAATACAAATGTAGACAAGGCCTTTATCATGTTTCTCATACTTTACAGGAAAAAAAATAATTTTAGAGGGCCATAGATGCCATAGGCCAGTTTCAGTGAGCGGGAAATTGGCGACATGATGACATCTGTATGAGGTGGGTTTGCTGGTTCCTGCACTGGAGGATGTAAATTAATGTAAACTTCGTCTATCCCCCTCCCCCCACCTTACCTCCATCCATCCATAGCCTTTACACTGTTGTAAATGGCGAGAAAGAAAAGGATGTTTGTTTGTTGTTGTTTGGTCTGTTGGTATTATTGTTGTGCTGCGAGGAGGCGAGCTCGGCTATGGGCTTTACAAATAACTGTTTGTCATAAATGATTTGTCTCGGACAGATGCACAAGTGACATAAGTTTGATGAATGTGGCTTTAGTGGTTACTGAGAAAATTACAGTTGAGTGCTGGCATGAAAGCACAAATTTACTACAATACAAGTTGCAATCCACCCTTGAGCTTAACACTAATACAGTGGAACCCGCTTAAGCGGGACGGCTCCGTTCCCGACGAATCGCCCCCCTTAAGCGGGCGTCCCGCTTAGGCGGACTATCCATTATAAAGTGATTTCTTAGCTAGTTTGTGCGTTTCTTTCAAGTTAAGGGATATTATTACTTGTTGATAGTGAGGTGTGACAACGGAGTCAGATTTAAATTGTATCTGTACTGTTTAAAATATACTTATTGCAGTCTAACTGCATTTTCAGTAGACTTGCAGAGCATATTATTGGTCATTCTTTGCGGGGAACAGGATTTTTGGTTGGCTTCAAAGAAGCACCTAAGCCTTCTCGCCACTCTCCTTTGAAAATTAATAAAAACAATTTCTTTTAAAGACCGGGACATGTCTACATAGGAGGAAAGAAATAATACATGTTAAAATAAAAGTGGAGAGAATATGAAAGGTCTAACATCTCTGAAATCGAGATGTTCGCCGTCCCCCATTCAAGTGATCAAACTAATTTGGGATCAGATTTACATGATCGTAAACACCAGCAAAGATAAGCATCACACTTCTCGCTCCACATCTGGCCAGAGCGTGACGCGAGCGGCGTGTGTCGAAAAGCCTTTACGCAATACGAATGATGGTGATGCCTTTGTCAACGACACCCTGGCTGAGTGTTGTGCAATAGCGCAGGTAAAGCTCGTAAGTGTCATCACTGCCTAAGCTGAAGAAAGGATAAAGTGTGGCTGACAGGGGGCGGGGCTTACTTAATCTTGATTCGTTAATGCTTGCGCGGGTTAAATGACCAGCGGCTAGGATGTCCACACTGATTCGTCCATGTGTGCGCAGAAGGGTCAACTGCCTGACAGAAGGCTATGGGGAGGTAGTGTCAATCACTTATCACGTACGTGAAGGGGGTAATCAGGGCCGTCGGTACAAGCTTCTTTGGAGGTCTCAGGTTTTCAGCTGATGGGCAAAGGTAAACAAGCACTAAGACACAGTACGATAGTGACAATTTGCAGCATTCCTGTCAAAAACAGCGTGTATATTACGGAAATCTGGCTTCAAGTCGTCTCGCTTAAGCGGGTTGCCGTCCCGCTCACACGTATAGATTTAAATAGCAAAAATTCCGTTCCCCAGGCATTCGTCTCACTTAAGCGGGCGTCCCGCTCACGCGTGTCCCTCTTCTGACACCAATTGTCAGGCAGGCTGAGAGATAGGGAGAGTGTGTGTATGGACCCAAAACCAGCGACAAGATGACACTCTCATAAACACAGCAGGTAGGACGACACCCGGTGGTAGGCTTAAATGTCAACTTCTTTTCTGGTTTTTTATGTTTTTGGTCAACGTAAAGACAATGTAATTGCAATGTAAAAGTTATCAGTTAAGCCTACCACCGAGTATCGTGCTTTGTTTGTGAGCGAATCATTTTGTCTTAGGCCTTGAGTCCACACACTCCTGTCCTTCTCCCTCATCTCTTCCCCCCCCCCCCCCCCCCCCCCNCCCCCCCCACCCCACCCCAAACGACATCTAAGCCAAGCATTAAGCAAATGCCTTACAGGAGATCGGGTGAAGTTTTTACATTGTCATATATAATATGATTAAGTGCAACAAATTAGCTTTCAACAAAGACGTTGGTATAAAAGAAATGTATGCGTTAAGTATGGAAAAAAACAAACATGTATGCCCATTATAATAATAGTAATAAATCCTGACAAGGTAAATTATCATGGTGCACGTAGGTAAAAATCACGCAAACTGCATGTCTCGGTTTTTATAGAATGTTGGGTGTAGTACAATTTAAGATATCTCGGTATTTAGAAATACCATTCCCTTCTTCCGTTTCCGCGAACAACATTGAGGAACTCACATACTTTCACTTTGTGCACTGCAAGCCCCTGTGGAGAAAGACAGGACAAATGGACGAGAAAGCACAGCCAACACAAGCCAATAAGGCTGTTGATGCAAGTGAAAATAATTCTAACAATAGCTCTGTTCGGAGTGGAAATGTACCTTTAGATGAATATCATATTATTCATGCACCCGAAAAGCCCATGGATCAGGTGGACTCGACTCAAAACAATAGTGCAGCGGCAACTGCTGTCAGTGTCAAAGACGATAACAACAAATCCATACCATTAAAATCGAGCCATGTTACTGGTTCAGAAATGCAGAATGCGAACAAACAGGGTGGAGCCCACAGTGCATCTGATCAGCAACTGCATGAACCTCAGCAGCACGTCATCTGTCCCCGTGTCAACTGTCCAGAAAAAATAGTGAGTTTTAATCATCAACAGTGTTTTCTCCAAACTATGTGATCATATTATTTACCCCTTATTAAAATTAAAAATCTCCCCAAAATTACACTGAACGGGTGCCAGTCTTCTTTCTCTCAAGCACCCCAAAGTTTGCATCACTTGAGAAAGATCTAAACTTTCTTCAAAAATTTACAAGTGTAACAATTCCTTCCTTTCGTTTATGACATGGGGGGTAGGTTGCCGCCAGCTCATATGACCTGGAGAAAACACCACATTAGCCGTTTATACTTTTCACTAAGGTAGGTCTTTATTTAGATCTATATATGCCAAGGTAAATCTAAGTAAACCTTACACACATTTTTTGCAGCAGCAGCACTGCAGGAAGGATTTCCATATGTGGTAACTCCTACAACAACGGTCAGTACCTTAATTCCGAACAACGTACTAATACAACCCTAACCCTACCCCATAACCCTAACCCTACCCTTAACCTTAACACTAATGCCCATCGAGACAGGACCATCAGTCGAAGCAAGCGTAACTCCTTATCGCCAGTTACCACGTATGGAAATCCTCCCGCACTGCATACTATGCAAAGGTTAGTCTATATTGTATGGGAAAAATGATGAATATTAAACAGTTAAAAGATACATTCGAGCCCATACAGCTTGATTTCATACAGTTTGACTTCAGTTTTCTGTTATCCAGTGTAAAGATAAAAATATGGTAAAACTGACTTTTATCGATGACGGACATGCTCCTGTGGAGATTCTAGGAAATGTGCTGGTACTGAAACTGCCAGATGTGCTTTTTGCATAGTTGTAGTCGCATGAGCATGGCAGTCTTTCATCATATCAGGCTGTTTAATATGAGAGAGTGTTACTGCTGAAAGTCAGGCTAGCTGATATTACCACAGAAATGAGATCACCATTTTGCATTCCAAGACCGGTAAGGTATTAATTCTACTTGACAGCATAATTGTATGCTTCTCTCTGTTGTGAAGTGCCTTATATGAATCCACGGTCTTCAACACCTAATTGGAAGCATAAGACTATTGTTTGTTTCATTTAAAGGTGAAATTATTTTCTTATAATTTAAATCCTTGGTTAGTTTGAATTTTTTATTTTTGTAAACTAGAAGTGCTCATCATGAAAGAATCACTTTAATGTTGCACCACAATTAAGTCATTGAGTTATAGTACTGTAACTGTTAAGACAATATTGATGCATTACATTGTTCTTTTCTTACAGATCATTTGTCTTGACCTGAATGAAGAGATAGATACCACAACTTTCAGATCAAGATCTGGGTAATTTTTGTAAAGTATCTGATGTCAATATTATACTTTTATGTAAATATCATGTTGTCATAGTAGTTTACACCGCCGGGATCCGTAACGTAAACAGAGTATAGACCCTGAAAAGTTTCTGTTTACTGTAAGCATTAACTGGTAAAGCACTTCAGATGGGATTACAATAAAACCTGTCTTCTGCAGTTCCTCTGACGAGTGACCGCCTCCATTCTATGTACACTTTTCTTGTTCACTTTTTCTCTGAAACTGACCTCCAATCAACTGCTCCTCTTCTGATCGCAAAGCGCAGACACTGATTAAAGAGCTGTTTTTCACTGTTAAGAGTGATCACATGTGCCCTATCCATTTCCGGAGTCGGAAAAGTAGACTCTAGAAATCATTACTTAGACCTACATCAAAGAGCAGAGCTTACAGCATGGTGACCGTGGATGGGAAGAAGATCATGTCTTACATGTGCCTACTACAGACGTAATACTATTTATACAGTATTAGACCTGCGAAGCCCACATTGCCCCTCACTATTTGTGGCATTGTAATCAGGACTACCAACTAGTGTAACAGACACCAAGCAGCTCATATTGTGTATCAACAAGCCAGAGCCTGGTGAAAAAAATACTGTCCACAGAAGAAAAAGATTGCACAAAAGACATTAATCTAGCTTTAGATGTAAAGAAAAGAAAGGCAAAAAAAAATGTCCATGATTAGGAATTAACTGTGCTAAAGTGAATGGTAGGCCTAACAGCTGATCTCTACTGAGAGGGCCAAATGGAACTTTGAAAGGACATAAGAACAAGTCCCAACCTATCAAATGACTTGTCAGGAAATACAAGTTGAGAAAAAAAATCCAGTAAGCCACCCACGCAGGTTCTTTATTCAGGATTTGTGCTCTTCTTTCTCTTGCCTGAACTCGCCCAGACAAACCAGCATTGTGAGGTGAATAGTACTGACTGTTCATACCTGGCGCAAAAAAAAAAGGGGGAGGGGGGGAGGTTTGGAGGGAGGGAAGATGTAGCCTATACAGTGTCTCATATTATTATTCTCTGAGCAGGCAGGAAGGACAACCGGTTTTAATTCCTAATTAGCAGATAAGGCTATAATATTTGCTGTGTGACTATCCATGATCAGGTTCTCGATAAAAAGGGGAATAGGAAAGAACAGACAAGATAAAATTATATAACCTGACTGAAGTCAGAATTTCTTCCACCATTTGAGGGTTTTTATTCCACACTGATCACATGGAAACTTACAGGCTGTTGTGAGGAAGAGAGAGATGCCACAGCTGCAAGCATACTACTAGGCTTTTTCTGTTACCAAGAACTGATTTGTTTTCTTTTACAAACAGGAATAATTAAACTGAAGGCCAAATAAAAGTGATGTAAATGGCTTCCAATGTGCTGTAATTCAAATGGTAAAGGAATATCTTCCAATGTCTGGCTTTTTAATACTGTACATGCAGTTTGTATTTGTACCAACATATTTACCTCATGATATGAGCCTCTTAGTTTGTGATACTGTTTTTAAATGTAAGCCATAGGAGACATCAGGTTACCTCAATATACATGGAGAACCCAACCACACAAACACCTTTATAACATCCCCCTTGTAATGAAGGACCACCTGTGATGTAGGGACACTTTTCTGAATTCCCATGAGTGTCCCTGCATCACAGATTTTACTGCAGCAGGACTTGTTTACTAACAAAATCACAGTGCCCCACCCTCAACTAAGAAAACTCCTCATATCAAGATATATTATATGGCCACTGTGCATTATACTGTAATTGCAAGAAAATTTTCTTTCAGACCTACATACCTGTCTTTCACAGTTCATTAAGCTATATGCAGTTTTCAGCCGTATAAAAGCAGAGATCAATGCATCTCAGCATTACTTCTCAAGGAAATGTGTTTGGTTTGCTCCTGAGGACAGGAGGAAATGATTAATTTTAAAAAATTCTATTATAACCCAGATTTTGCCACAACCTACTTCTTTCTGAATGGACTCTGGTGTTTGTTATTTGACATGTTTTGTTTCTTCACTCTCCACAGAGACAAATACTCAGGCCTGGAGTTGGCAAAGAGAGCAGTTAAGATGTTTGTGATGCACAAGACTCAGATGAACCCTAAAAATGAATTTGCATTTCTTATATTTCATGAGGAATCAACAATGGTAAACAACCTTTCACTCATACTTCAGCTTACAATGTTTTCTGTTTCAGCAATGATATTCCACAAACTTTATCATAATGTTATAACTGTCAGTTGAAGATGGTGTGTTGAATTTCTTTCCACCTGAATCTCTCTAATTGGAACAAAATTCTCATTTACATAACTTCTAGTCTTTACCTCTCACTCTGTATGCCAGCATGTTGCCAAAGATAAAATGTTGAAGCAGAGAATTTTTATCTACCGGCAGATCCACTCCTTCACATCAAGAGCACAAGATATCCTGAACACGTTGGACGAGAGTGAAATAGAGACACAGAAGTCTGGACCACTGAATCTCTCACACCTGTTTGAAACCATGTGTGTTTCTTATCTTTTTTTTCTATTCTTTTACAATGTCACAGTTGTATCAAATATTGACTGTGCACATTATGACACAACCATTAAGATTTAACAGGAAATATGTCAGTTTGGGAGGAAGTTTCTTTATAGCCATTGTACATAATACTCACCCAGGTGTCTTAGGACTTGGAGTATGTGCTTTTTAACTGTGGAAATAAATCATCTCTGAATACTGCACCATGTATTGCTCACACACACCCGCTGTGGTCTAACCTAACTAGAGTGACAGATTTTGGTGATGCTTAAGCATCATGATGGGGTGAAAAAAAACAACATTTATTTGATTTTAAGGATTCATTAGCCAGAATCATTATAACCAGCACTAAGTGCATCTATCTGCTTATTAAGTTATTCATAGTAATCAATAATGTGTTGCCTGTTTCCTCTTCAGTAAAGAAAATATTGAGCTTCCAGTAGTGGATGGTGACCCCCAAGTGATACCGCCGCCCTATATAGTGAGAGTTTTACTTGTGTTTGGTCGATCCCATTGTATACCAGATTTTGCCAATAAAGAGGTAAGGTTCCAGATTCTTTCAGTGTTTTCAGTATACTATCAGAACGTCTTACATTTACAGTGTTACAGTGTGTAGTAGTAAAAGTTTAATTGACAAGTGGACAAACAAACAAGAAATACTAAATAGGGAGCCCACCTTTGGCAGTTCCTTTCTTTCTTCACTACAGACCTTTACCTACTTTTGCGTCCACCTCAAATATCTGTCTCTGCCCCATTTCCGTGATTGAGGCATTTGTTAAAAACAGGACACTGATTTGTCATGTTAAATACAGTGAGTTGGTTTGTTGCTGTGCTTAGAAAAAATAACCAAGCTGAAGTCAAGAGTTTATGTGATTAGTTTTGCTCTTGTAATAAACCATTGGTGTTTTCCAGTGTATTTTATTTTGTCACATGAATAAGCTTGGACTTGGTATTTCTATGGATCTTCATTGTTATCATTGTCAGTTGCTCCATGTTTGTTATTAAAGTTCCTGCGTACACTGTCATCGGATACAGCAATGAAGTAAGCTGTAATCTCCTTAAAATGGTTCCCACAATGTACGAAATAGAATTTAAGGGGTACAACTACTTTGAGAATGATTCAATATTATAATTATCTGAACAAAAAGAAGTAGGAGAGTTTGAGTAAAAACAGTAGGAGAAGGAGTTTTTGTCTGAAAGGAGCCGGAAAAAGAGTGTCTCTGTCAAGATATTGACAACTGTTGTTGAAGTGTAAACAGCGGGAGTGATATTGAAGCTACGGCTTATTATAGTTGTCTTATTACGTCATTCTAATGTGCCTTGTTGCATTGTGAAGTTAGAATGATATTATGAGACATTTTCTAAAGGGTAGGGCATTTAACAGAGAGGACGCAATGAGTAGAGAGAATTGATCTGAATGCAAGTAATCTTACCAGGGTTTTACTGCATTCATGAGGTGCACCGTATGTCAAACCTGAGCTTCAGATTTGCTGTTTCTGTCAATGGTCAGTGATCTAGACAAGGATTAGTTATGTTTCAGTTTTCACTAGAAGATTGATGATTGATAATGATGATTGAGTCTACTAATCAAATCAGTATCTCTGAAATTACACTCACAGGCACAGAGGGAACTGGAGTCATCCCCATACTTTTTCACAGATGCACTGTACATCCACGAACCACCCACAGAGGACAACAAATGTGAGGTAAGTTCAGTGCAGATGGAAATCTGTTATTCTGAGAGCGAGCTCTTCAGGGAAAGATACACCCATCTAGCAAGTGCTTTGGCATTCATAGAGGTTACTTTCAAGAAACTTTCAAACATTTTCATGAATTCACCAAATAAACCTTAAAGATAGAGACAAGTAAGCTTGTAATGGGAAAAAGAAAATGAGGGAGGATGAATTATTAAGACAGGAAATTAATTAATTAATATATTAATCACTGTTTTGTTTTAAGATTGACCACAAGGCTGTATGAAATAAAAACATGAACCCTAGTTTACAAATTTAAACTCCTTAGGAATTATACGTTATTTTCCAGCCATGATGAATACTTCTGTATTCGGTTGACATGGCTGCATTCACACTGATTTTGTTACATGGTAAGTGACATCTTATATATTCCTGAATCAAGATTCAGAAAATCAGGAAGTGTAAGCAAGCCATTTATTTGGATATCAGCCGAGTTCAGCTTCAAACAGAATATCGCAGCTGGATAAAATAGGTAGCCTTTCCAAGGCAGTTGGGGGG
>JAWQUT010000077.1:151719-168984 GCA_033807755.1 Ellobium chinense | reverse complement strand
GGGGGGGGAGAAGAGGGAACAGAATGTGGGGAAGGAAGAGTTGTGAAGTACCAAGTTTTGAGCTTACAGTGCACCAGCATAATGATGATAATAATACGCTAATAATTGAAATGAGCAATACAGTATTGTTAGGGTAATTGTGACTGTTAACTTCATCAGATTTTAGAAATCAGGCTGAAAGATTGGGTCTTTGTGTTGTGCTGACTCCGTGTAAGTAGATTTGGACAGATAGATGACGCTGGGTAAAAAAAAAAAAGATTGTTGAGACAAACTTGTTTGGTGACTGATCTGTATTACTTTGAAATAACATGGTGGTTTTTTTTCTCTTGCTTAGGAGATCTTTCCCATTTTGTGCGACTTGGATCACAATGGCCTGTCCTACATCTTTGAAGAGTCCAAGTACACACCAATACTTAATAGTGGAGCTAAACTGCTGGCACATCCGCTTCAAAGGCCACGTCAGCTGGAAGCCATGTACAAAATTGGGAGCCCCATTCCAATTGCTCCACCGCCCCCAGTTTCTGCTGAATAATGTTTATTTCACTTTTGAGCTTTTATGTAGCAACGGAGCATTTTATTGTAAATGTCAAAACTTTTTACATCTGTTCTTGAAAACAAAAGACTTCCTCAATTTATGAAGAGCCAAAATGTGTATTTCTCCTTGGAATTGCATGAAATTCTGTATGCAAGTTTCTTTGGCCCGAAGGGTGGTCCGTTTGAGGTTTTGAAAGTCCAGTTATCTCCCAAGTATTTTATATGAATTTGGTTTGTGTTTAAACACAGTCACGGAATGGAAAGTCCACTGCAGTGTTCCATTGCAAAGAGCATACAGAAGTCTGCTATAAATTTAGCAAGATTGCATGGCCAAATAAAGCAAGACATAATATAGCTGGTGAGTAACTGTCGTTCCACTAACAAGGCATGAGGGCTCTTGGTCTGTTAACAGTGATTTTTCTTTAAAGAAAAGATGCATCGTCCTACAGACCATGTTAAATCATACTATACCCTGTTATTCCAATAAAACAGTCTTTCAAGTGTCTGTCAACATGATATAGTGCCTCTGCCTGCCCCAGATAACTTACAGGGTTATGTGACACAAAGTCTGAATTCCTATATCCACTGCGCGCCTGGTGGCCATAAGCTTACATTAAATACGTTCTACATGCACAGCCAAGCCGTCTAGTCAGCAGGCTTATGCAGGATCGGAATCCGGATCAGACAGTTCCAGAATTAATTCTGGTTTTGCCAGAATGGAACTGGATACATTTCCATTTTTTGTCATGGAAGTGGAATTAGGATTGAATCCAAAATTCAGTTCGGAATGGAATTATGATCTAGATCGATTTTTAAATCTTACCGATCCAGGCAGCACGATGTTGATAGTCATAAAACATGTTGTTCCGGACATTTCGTGTATACCGATCAGCCAGTTTTGCACTTAGCTTGACCAGACTCGCTGCTGTATAGACTCCCGAGCCCGGTTGATCTTACAGTATCACCTCGCTGGCCTATGATGCAATGAGTTGAAGGCATGAAGTAATGACTGCAGACTCACAGGTACACTAGACCAGGTGCATTCATCCATATCTTTCTCACATTCATGCACGAAACGAAACAAAATTCAGACACATTTGCCATTCTTGCTTTGTGAGTGGAGTCTACTTGGGCCTGACATTTTAATCACCTTCCTAGGCAGATCTACGTGACGTCATAAGGTGTCATTCCAGATTTTAGCAAGGATCAGAATTGGAACTGAATTCCACTTTTGGTGAAATTTGCACAAGCCTGCTAGCCATTGCTCTGCGGACGGGTGATAACACATTTGTACGAATCTTTTAGTTCCACTGTAAACAGCAGCTGTGTCAAACAAAATCATGCTGGGGCAATAAAAATGCAGGATACTTTACCTGGCTTACGTGGTCAAACTTTACTTGAATTTGGGTGACCAAATTCTTAAAGGTGGACACGAACATCAAAAATTAAATAATTTTCTGTTTTCCAGTACTTTTTCTCTCTAAAAATTATCGATGGTGCCCACCAAGCCAATCTGGCGAAGATAGAGCATTTTTGTTTTACTGCATGCGTGTGTAATATGATGCAATAAAGAGACCTGGAGTGACCGATATTTGCCCTTGCATCTGGAGTTATTCCCCTTCCCTGACCAGCAGGGGCTTGTGGTAAAAATGATGACGTCATTGAAGTTCCAGCAACTACAGACACCTCTATCTGACAGTGTATTATTCAGTTTTCAAATAAGGTTTTAGTCATCAAAATCCCAAAGTAAAGTTTGACCATATAAGCCAGGTAAAGTATTTCTGCATTTTTATTGCCTCAGCATGATTTTGTTTGACACATCTGCCAATTACAGTGGAATCAAAAGATTCATACCGACAAGTTATCCCCCGTCCACAGAGCACTGACTAGACAGCTTGGCTGTATGACTGGAACATATTTGATGTAAGCTTATGGCTGCCATGCACACAGTGGATGTAAGAATTTGGACTTTGCATAATGTAACCCTGTAGGCTGTCTGGGGCGGCACATGCATTATATCATGTTGACAGACACTTAAAAAGATTGTTTTATTGGAACAACAGGGTATCATTCATATGTTTTAACATGGTCTGTACAAGGATGCAACGTTCCCTTAATTGAAAACTAAATACTACTTTGTCAGGTAGAGGTATCAATAGTTGCTGGAACTTTAGTGATGTCATCTTTCAACAAGCCGCTGCTGATCAGGGAAGGGGAATAACTCTAGATGCAAGGGCATATTCCAGGCACTACAACTCTTTATTGCGTCATATTACACATGCATGCGATAATAGACCAATGCTCTTTCTTCATCAGATTGTTTCGGTACGCACCCTAGATAATATTTTTAGAAGGGAAAGTACTGGAAAACAGAAAATTATTTTTGACATGGTGTCCACGTTTAAGAAGGGCAATATGGTAAAAAGTGACATTACTGTAGTTGCTCCCCCTTTTCTCCATTCTGGATGGCGCTGGGTACCCGGGTAGGCCTGTGCCAAACCCACTCCAAGAAGTAAGTGCTTTACAATGTGAAAATGAGGTCGAATTTCCAACAAAACCATTTTTTAAAAAATTTGTTTGGGTGAACTGAGAGATGGGCATGACAGATAATTAATTCTCAGTGATGTTATCATTAATTTATGTGTAAATTATTATGAAAATGTTGATAGAATGAGAGTGGCGAGTATAAGATGTATACAGGAAGTGAGACAGAAGCATAATTTACTGATAGATAAAATTTCATGGTGCTTATCCTGAATGATGTGTCGAGTTTCTCTTTTTATTGCACATTGTATTTTGTATTCTGCCTTGGTGCAATAACTTGATAGTTGCTTGTTTTCTGCCATTTTACAGAGAAAGACCATACATGCCAAATTTGGTCATATTCACCCTTCAGCATGTTTGTATGGAGCCTGTGTTGTCTGTCTTTCCGTCTGGATTATTCTCTCGTACAGGGATGGCCGAATGTCGAAATGTTTTGGTAATTGGAAAATCAGATCTCAAAACAAGGCATTTTAACAAGCAACAAATCTAGATCTAGATTAGAAAAAAAAAATGACATGGAAACTTCTATACTGAACAGAAATCCTTATGTCAATCTTAATGTCACACAATTTTACCACTAGCTACTGCCATCCCTGTCTTATAGCTGTTATAGTTTTTGACTTAGGTAACCAAATGCACCATTGATCAACTGATCAAGTAAGGCACAGTGGAAAAGGTTTTTGGTCCTGCACATGCAGCCTCTTTCTGTACAATTAGTACACTCAGAGACCCTATCATATCTCAACATAAAATAGAAGAATATTATGATTGGTTGTCGAACAGTGGATTTGCGTGTTCTAATGCAAAATGCAAGTTTATATCACAAATTTGTGTCTTTAATTATAAAAAGTGTTGTCAGTTTCGCAGTACTAACGCAACATACCTAGTTTAGGTGTAACCATTACTACCCGGCATTAGTGTTTATTGCCGTGATTTCTTGCTCTAGATTATGAAGAGTTATTGTAGGTTTTTTCATTCCAACAAAAGAGAGTGTGGAACAAGGTCAAAGCTGTCTGCGCAGGCGCACTGCTCTCCCTCTACTACGTCACTTCCCAGTTAACGACTTTCGAGTATCGTGATATCCCGACTCAAATTTTTGTTATCAGATATCTCACTTAGTATAAGAGGTAGCATAAATATCTTCTCATTTACACTGTCGGGAAATCTGGCCACACAATTTGATATACGATATAGCTAATAATTCCAATTTTCCTTTAATGAGGCATCATGTCCAGCGGTGGCAGCTCATGACCCCTTAACACTATCTGTGCAATTTCCCTATCCCCGCTATTTCATCAAATCACAAAATAGTGCTTAAATATCTATTATCGGAGCTCTAACTAGCTCTAACAAACATGCCTGGATGTATTATGACCATAACATAAAAGCTGATAGATAACAGAAATGCAAAGACTAGAGGACAATAAGAGTATTGGAATTTTGCCTGGTCTCTGTATATTGAGAAATCAAATTATAATTGTTTTAATACTCTTGAGTTCAAACTTCACCATCCTGATTGCACATGAGTACAAGCCGCGAGTGATGTCCAAATGTGTTTGTAAGTGACATACAATTCATGCATTTTCATCCTCACATGTAATTTACAACAACTGTAATTATTACAAAGAAACTATTTTTGAGCAGCGCCACAGTGGCAATATTTATTACTAACGAATAAATTCCTCTGTACAAAAAACAAAAAAAAACCAATCATGCCACAGTAGACTGCAACTTAAGAACAAGCTAAACCGCTGAATACTAGTAGGTTTAACAATAAGAATGAATACATATATTATATACAAAAGCATGGATGAAGCAGAAATGATATTCATTGTTCTTCTAATATTATTGTTGGATGAAATATGAAAGGGGTAAACAATTACATACACATCACATAAGTGTACAAAACCATGTCAGTTTAAGAGTAGGAAAATTTGTTATGAGTGGGAAACACTTTTCAGAATATGCCTGAAAATATTTTCCTTTTGTTGTCATCAATTTCATTTCTGAATGAACTGTCACCTCGAATTCTGTAGATCAGTTTCTTATAAGGTGGTTTTTCTGCATCAAGTCTACTAACAGTCAAAGGCATGGTAGAATGCAATTTGGAGAATATAATATAAAAGGAAACCTTTATAATGTAGGTCAATTTAAGTAATGATATCCTAGTGCTTCCCCAGCACTATTTTCTACACTTTGTGAACATAAGATACATGGAGCACCAGAGACAGAGTTTAAGTCAAAGCAAAAGTGCCTAAACATGTGTGCCATATGGGTAAAAAAATTAAAATTCTGATGTACACAAATTATATACAGCTGTAGAGGTGCTTACATGGTGGATCTGTTTATTGTGACCAGAACTGAAAATACGACAAGCAATAAACAACGAAAGGAAAAACAGTGTTATCAGATCTCGTTTAAAGCAAAAATGGCACTTGCGCACACAGTCATGGATAAATGGCCCTCACACCAATACATTTCTAGCCCCTAAAATACAAATTTAAAACCTGGGATAAAAGTCAAATGTTTATCTTGATAAAAAGAAAAATCATACCCCACTGTTTTTTCTTGTTTTAACATTCAAACAGACGCCACAGTTTTTTCTGGTTTTAGTGTTCCAACCAACCATCTAGTACTGCCGAAACAGAGGATAAAACAACATGCCATATAAGGACATGGGGCTGAATACTATTATGCTGACTTCAGTTTTCAATGCACGTGATAAGTTCTTCAATCAACCCACAAACGTATATAAATTTTATTTATATGAACCCACCATAGTCACCACAGAACAAACTGCCCTACAGTCTTAAACTTCCCTCTTCTGCCCTCTAGGATAACACCAAGTTTATCATACATACAATGATCAAATGCTTTAGAAACTCTGGAAAAAGCATAAACTGCAACAAGAAAATGATATGCACATATCCAAATATTTTCACATGCCCCAAGACCTTGTCTGAGAAATATTCCATACAGATCCTGATTTTCAACCAAGTTATGACCAAGTCTAAAAGAATTTGCACATCTCTGAAAGATGTTTGGATATTTTAAATTTGATTCATGTCCGTCAATGCAAATCAGGCTTTTAAAACTGGTTTTTTAGTAGGGACCAAGAGACTAAGAGTCAAGCAGTTTTGCACTCCATTTCACAGACTAGTATTGACAAATGGCTAGAAAAATGTGGATGCACTACAGAGTGCTCTTTTGGCAATATATCTCTTACCAAAGCATTCATATGGTTAGGGTCAATTTAGATTTGCCTACTATATGACAAAACTGCAAATTAAGGTACCCGTTTAATTTACAGACTAGTTTTTTGTTTGTTCATAAACCTTGACAAGTCTACGCCTGCCACATAAAGAGCAATTTTGAATGTGCTGACAGGTCTCTATTGTTCTCAAGCACAGTCTAAAATCTTTAATTTTTTTTTCCTGTAAGTGAAAACATTTTTATTTACTGTGCCTTTGAATATCCAGACTGTTTAATTGTTGGCGAGTTGCCACCTATTTATTCTTAAATCCATGAACTGTATTTCACATGTATTCTTTGCTTTCCCTGTAAAGACTCCATCACCTACTGAAAAAGACTGAATTCTCTCACACATACAATAGTAACATGGATGTCTCATAGCAGGTATGTAAAATATCATGATATTTTTTACCAGCAGTGTATGCATGTGTTAAAGATAATACAACTTGTTCTTAGCAATAAATGAAGATATGCATGCATAGTAAAGAATTCTAATCATACTGGTAGACTGTAAGTACAAATATGCAACAAATCAGTAAAGACTTCATAGATTTCTAATCACACGTAATAATTAAGTGTGTCACTGCCAGATTTTTACTACTTGTTACCTGCAGTCAAAGTTAGTTCTTATGTGATCAAATCAATTATACCAAATATATAAAATGAAACAAGAGACCAGCCTAAAGTTAAGAGTTTTGTGTTGTGTTTAAGGTCTTTGACACCTATTGTTTTTTCTTCTTTTGGCCCTATTAACATTTTGCGTTATTCTAAATATACCACTGTGATTTGGGGAAATTTCTTCCATGGAGGTTAAAGTACTTCTTTTGCCCGATCTTTTAACGGGAAGAAAAAGGGGGGTCAACGCCCAAAATTTTTCACAAATGTCTTTTGAAAAAGATCACCTCAAATTCTGATTTGGTCCCCAAATTTCCATTTGGCTGGTTTTGACCGCGTGCGAATACATAGGTCTACACATTTTATTTTTTTATCTAGAAGGCTCAAATTGTACCTGAAACTTTAAAATTGGATGCTCTATTTAGATCACAGGTCATTTTACACATTTCTACACCCTAACACTGGCTGGCAGGGCCCCAAAAAAGGGGGATTTTATAGATTAGCGGATTAATTGGGTTGTACACTATGAGTGATTTGCCCTTCTAATAGGTGTCACAAACCTTAAAATACAATTTAAAGGGAAATAACCAAAGAAATGTCGGATTGCATTATTTCTCAGTGACGGATTTAATAGATTTCATTGGTTATAGTGCTGCACAATGTCAAGGATCAGCATATGTTATCATCACCTTTCATTCACGCAATATTAAGCATATGCCTGACCACCAATGGACAAAGGGAGAGAAAACTGCTAAGGCAGCAGCTCATTCTCTCTCCACCACTTTTCTAATTTCTTGCTGATCCATCACTTGTCACATTATTAAAGTTTCCCCGAAACCCCTTATCAGGTTAATTGTAAAATTTTACTATGAATAACATGAGCCTTCAGATGCGAATTTCCTTTTCTATAGTTCACTGAAAATTAACTCAGATTTTGGTAAAAACGCTGTTGTGCAAAATGAGCTCTACTATCTTTTGAAAAACAAATTATAGTGGGAAGAGAGGAGAAGAGCAACAAAATTACACTTCTTTTCGCCACCTTGTAGAACATGTGCTGATCTAAAGCCAACAAAGCTGATGTACGCGTGAGTTGTTGAAATATTACCGGCCGTGTGAAAAGGTGCTGATCTACTAACCTGATAGCTTTTGTCACAATATTTTCCACTTATTCAATTATTGTTCAAAATCAATTTTTCATTACTCTGTCAAATTCTGTCCGTGCTGCTTCTGATTCTCTTCTGTGCTTAGAGATATGACCCATCTGAACTGCAAATTATACAATATTTCCTTCCATTTTCACTTACATGAAAATCTGGTCAGACAGAAAATTGCTACTGTGGAGCAAAATTAATCTCTGAAACAAAGGAAATAACATGCACAGTAGACATCTCTCCAGGCTACAGCACTGATTTGAAAAAGCCGACAAGGTTGAAAGGCTACCATACCACTTTAGTGGCTGGGATTAGCATTCCAAGAAAATATGTACTGATTACTGTTAAAGAAGGAAGCACATTTTTCACATACAATCCATGTACTCCTGAGCCAAATTTGGTGCATATTTCCTGCCTTATCTTTAGAAACTATGATGTTCCATACATAGATTCGTTTTTTAATCCATACAGATGTTCTATCACACATATGTTCCATTTAAGTTAGGAAATGTGATGAATAAACTGAGGAAGTGTTGAGATAAAGTGCTACCAAGTATTAGGTGAGGAGATAAATACTGAAACTTCTATATACACAAAATTAACAATGATCAATCCTCATGTATTTTCCAACTGACCAAAATCTTGAGTATCAGCAACAAATAGTAAAGCTTTCAACACTGCAATAAATAAAGCTCCATAAGCGCAGTGTATTTACAAACTGTGTGAGAATGAGTGATAATACTCAGGAGGAAAAAAACAAAAAGAAATGTCATAATGACTGAAAAAGAATAATATTCAGTCACTCTCACAAGCATCAAACATCACCCTGAAACAGTCTGAAATAAGTATATTTTTTTTTAAAATTCAGTTCGACAATATCATGCCACAAACAATAGTGTGTGCCATCAAATTTAAAATGTCTCTCATCATTGTATGAACCATCTGAAATTCCTGCGACAAGATTTATGAAGTTTATGAAGTAACATTAAAGTAGTTTGTGGCGCATCCAAACCTTGTTTTATGACAAATTTATAACAGGTGGGGGTACAGGGTTCCTATGTTAAGACAGATCTATATGTAGATCTGCTTAAATCTCTGTCCTAAAAACGTACAACTTTATGGTGCCTGACTCTCTCATTCACACCACAACAGTAACGTCAGCACTTTAAGCCTAAAAAATTTGTCATTTGGACACAATGCGTCCTTTCACATACCACTCTATACCTCTGTTATTAACTTATCTGATGTGTAATGCTTTATCTAAAGAAACATCAATACTTGCAAATCTATGAACAAAATGGTTAATTTTACAGCAAGCGACTATGCAGTGAGTAGGCTTCAATGAGACATCCATCCCGAAATCACAAATGCTGTTTTAACATTTCAAGTCAATCTAGATGTCAGGAAAGCTCCCAGTTCTGTTTGCTTTTTATCTTTTCTGAGGTATCTCTGTTTCCCTTCCTTACTTAAAATATCTCAAAATCCATCCACAGTGTCAGTTATGTCACAGCTATTGGTAATGATATGACTTTAGATGCAAGTATCTAATTTACTTGCCCTGAAATTGTTAACAGAGATCTTTAAGACTAGGTCACTCGTAACAGTGAAAAAGTATAGTGGAGAAAAAAGGGTAACAACAATGTTTCTACAAACTAATGATGAAATTTGATGGTTATGTTGACAGACAGGCATAACAATTTCTACTGCAAAAGAAAAAAGCAAAACATAAAACTTGCTAGAGATAATTTCTGTACACTCAGTGATCTTTTTAAAGACAGTTGCTAAACAAAATTAGAACAACTTGTGGAGCATTGTCAAAGAATGAAACAAATAGCCAACAAGTGCTTTTTCTATTACCCTGAGGTATTTAAAGATGGATCACCCATGAAAGCCTTTCCTGTGCATATTCAAGCGTGTCTTTTTTTTCCTTAAATATATCCAGCTTTATAAACCAGGGTCTTGATGAGAAATCAGATGACAGAAATGCAACAGTTTATATCTGATATTGATGATAACGACAGAACAACATTTTGATCTTCATGACAGCAAGAGCTCTGAGAAAGGATGCAGCATACCACCTATCACATGGTACTGAAGCTTGATCATCCAACCACTGAACCCTGACACATCCAGCTGTCTTTGGAGGCAGGGTTTCAAGAAAAACACCACTTTTCTCCACCTCCTTGCCACTTCACTGTCTCGAAAATGTTTGTAAACATCATTGTAACACATATGCTGTCTCTGTCACCACATACTGTATTCCACATCATCATTTGCAAACACTTTGAAGTAGCCAAGGATTGTGAGAAACACGACCACATTACCAGATATCACCAAGGCGCAGGCTCCCCACTGAATCTAAGGATCAGAAAGTACATGAAAACCCAAAGTCTTAGTTTTGTGAGAATACTATATTCATAATTCAGTAACTAAATAACATTAACAATACATAAATTCTCCCAACATCTAAATCTTCAGAAAAAGATCCAAATTCAAATACAGTGAAACTTGGATATAACGAGGTCGCCGGGACCGACCGCCGGTGCTCGTTAGAACCGATGGCTCGTTAAACGCATGGTCCACTGAAAATCATGTAAAAACTGTCAGTAGTGTCAGGGAGACCCATATACTAGATCTAACATGGCTAGACTGCTCGCTGCGGGTAAAGCAGAAGCGCCTTGTCTACCCAGGGGTCACCCAGGTAAACATGCCATCACTGACAGGTGTAACCAAAGCAATGCAAATGTTGAGAGTCGAGAAACGAATGACTGACGTTTGAGTTCCTCGCCGTTGAAAGTTTTACTGCGGACGAAAGGGTTGTGAGGGCTTAATTGCAGGTCGGTTACCTCGTTAGGGCGGCGTTTAGAGGATTTTGTGCTCGTTATATGAAAGGCAAGTTTACTATTACAAAGAAGGAAAAAAAACGCGGATTTTCATTTTGCCCGGTACACGCGAGAACTCGTTTTATCCATGCTCATTATATTAGAGTTTCAATGTATGAGCTTAAAATGTTTATTCATCACACTGGTATCAAATTTCATGAGAATATGCACCAACATGCTAGTGACAATATTGTTCAACAGCAAATACTTGCTGTAGTTTTTAACCATCTACAATACCTTTTCCATCCAACCTTGGCCTTAGTGCAAACCAACATAGTGCCTTCTCTATCTCAAGGCACCCTCAACTGCTGCCTCTGAATTCAAATAAATAATGAGGTTCACACTGGAACAACATATGACCGCCTAATATCATGACAACTTACCACGTTTACATGGGCCAAGACCACCGGAAGACCAATTGAAGAAATAACAATACCAGTAGTCAGAAAAATACACAGCTCAATGCATGCACTGCTTGATGAATCGTAGTTATTAGAAAGCCTCCTAGCGACCACCGTTGGCAATGGAGACAGGAAATAGAAAAACAGGACGAACATTGGCCACCAGTTACTAGGGAAAGAAGATAAAACACAAAAATCAAGTTGATATGCCACATTCTATAAATGCAATCAAATGAGTTTTATAGTTTTGTAATACATCCTCATACCTTACAATTGCCATGTCGCCACCCAGGATTAATACTGTCGTAAGTCCAAAAATGACTGTAAGGACTTACTACAGTATTGTTTTCAGGCAGTGACATGTTCACTTGATATAATTCCAGGACTATCCCACGGCCTTCTTGGGTTAGGATTATGGAAAGGTTATGGTAGAGTGAAGTTGCTGAAGGGAGATAGTCCCTGGATATTAGCCAAGGATTCTCTCAAAGGCGCTTTCTCTCCCCTAATCCTGTCCCTAGCATTAACCCAAACACACTCTGGGTGGGTCCCAGCATTATGCCAAATGGATATATGATACTTGTAAAGTAGGATGACTGCTGATGATGAAAAATTAATTTACTCATACCTGGTTAAACTGAAGATGGAGCCCCAACTGTATTTATACACTAAAATCCCAGTAATACAATTTATTTTTATTACAATCACCACTAGGACTAGGACACAGCATGTTAGATCTTATCACGCACAGTACCTACAACGTATTACTGAATAAGGTTAGGCAGACAATGGAACTTGAACACCTGACCGCCACTAAACAGCTTTCCTTACAAAACACATACTTTAACAAGTTTCACAGTAACCTAAGAAGGAATGAAATCAACCTCGCAGTTCCAAAGTTCGTATATAAGGCAGTTTAAAGATTATGCATAGCACTTCGTCTTTTTTAACTTACTTGTACTGAGGTAGGGCACATGCCAACACTAGGAAGGTAACACCCAGTGCACAGGCAAAAGCCAGGCCAATCAACCTGTTAACAACATAAAAAAACCTGTAAAAAGCTGCAATGAAAAGCCTAAAATGTTCACTTTAAATAAAGCAAGCAGCTAGAATTTGTTTACATCCCCACCATCAAGCATGAAGAAACAGGATAAACTATTTGAGAATGTAAGCAATATGATGACAACATCTGCATTTAACCTAACTAACAGAATACAAGTTTGTATTGCATCATCATGGACAGTGTATCAATGTAATTCATTATAGAAGACAGAATGCTTTCCAACCTTGAACACTGTATATAATATGAGCATACATATGCTGCAAATTCAGATAAGGACATACTGATCAAGTTTTAGTGTGAAACATTTCAAATCATCATAAATACTTACGCTGTTTATTGAACAAAAGGTTTCAAGAAGCAGGAGCACCAGGTGATTCATCATTTGAAAGTTTACATGGGGAGGAACAAAAAAACAAATTGTTATATATGTAATATCATAAGACTACATGTATATATAATGATTAAGTGACCACCTAATTAGGTGAAAGACTGTCAGGGATAGCAGTTCATTTCACCTACATATGATGCATAATGTGGTCAGCGTAATGTATTGTGCAACTTCTCTGCTTAATTATATTGGGCTGTGATGATGCAAGATGCCTATGCTTGCAAGGAGATCAACTGGACATCTCAATTCTCATCTGTCCAAGACAGATAAATATCTTTCCATGACTGTCAATTATTTCAATTAGCTCTTGTCCACAAACTGAGCCTATCCCCAGTTGATAGTAGCTAGCTATGTATGATCTGTACCTGCACATATATTTTTTCTACATTTAATTCATTAGATGGGAGAGTCACTGGATATTACCACATAGTTTAGCCTAACTGTTACTCTAAATGATGGTGATCTTCAGTTCCTGCCTCATGGACAAAACTCACTGGAGCTGTCATTGACATTGACACTGTCACATCACTCGTTTTTTTATGCCATCATTATCAGTATCACTTAAATCACTATCTATCACTGTATCAGAGTCAGACTTAAAGTAGGACACAAACAAGAAAAATAATTTTCCGTTTTCCAATACTTTTTCTCTCTAAAAAATTATGTATGGTGCCCACTGAGTCAAGTTTGGGAAGAAAGAGCATCATTCTGTTACCATGCGCGTATGTGATATGATGCAATAAGGAGAGCTAGACTAGAGTTACCGGATTTGGGCTTTGCGTCCAGAATTATACCCCTTCCCCAATCAGCAGAAGCCTGTGGCAAAAACGCTGTCGTCACTTACGTTCCAGTAACACCTCTACCTGACAATGTATTATTCGGTTTTTAATTAAGGTTCTAGTATTCCAAATTCAAACGTAAAGTTTGATAGTGTAAGCCAAAAACAGTATTTTGTATTTTTATTGCCTCAGCATGATTTTGTTGGCATATCTATTTTTCACAGAGGAATTAAAACATTCATGGCAACATGCGATCACCTGTCCGCAGAGCACTCAGCACTGGTTAGACAGCTTGGCCATGTGGCAAGAACGTATTTGACATTCTGACGTTAGCTTATATATGGCCGCTATGCGCGCAGTGGTTGTAACATTAACAATTCGGACTATGGATAATGTAACCCTGTGGGCTGTCTGGGGCCAGCAGAGGTGTTATATATCTTTATGACAGATACGTGAAAGACTGTTTTATTGGAATAATAGGGTACCGTATCCCGTATGATTTAATATGGTCTGTAGGACGGTGCACTGCAGTGAGTCTACCTTTAAACTGACTTCTTTAACACTAAGTGAAGACTTGCCAGTTTATAAAACAGATCATAATAGACGTCAAAACACTGATGCTTAGCAAATAAATTCTCTAAAAACTTCGTTAGCTCAAGATTTCTCCATGGGAAAATGTTAAGCCAAATGATCTAACATCGTAAGACTAAACATAAAAAAGCACCGAATCCTTTATTTACCTCTAATGCCGGCCATCTTGTCAACAAAGTATCCTCCTATTTGCCAGAATTTTTTTGTTGCAATTGCTAGTCAAAGTTACAATCGCAGATTGGCCGAGGATGGCCTTCGTAATTCGTAATGCACAGTCACAGGCCGTATTACTTTTAGCTGCAGTGGTAGATGTGAAACTAAAACATACTGAATCCTTATGTTCCAGGGTAATCGTAATTTCGTCCCTTCAGACAAAGTTTATGAAAAAGATATTTGTAACAGTAGTCTAGGCCAGTACATGAGCGCGCAGGGAAGGGTGACGCATTAGTGCATAACCTTTCCCTTCTAAGATAAGAGACTTTTAACCCTAACTGTGCCGGTCTGATATTGAGTGACCAATATACATGTGCTGTATTTGTCTAATTCTCACATAGCCCTGATATTCTGGCTGCCCTTTTTTACACCCAGTTACTTCAGTCCTAGTAATAGTTCCACCTCTAGACTCCGTTCTCCGCCTCCCTTTTTTCATGCTCAGCAAAAATTAAGTAAGAGTGATAAATGTTAACCACTTAAAAATAATCTTGGAATGGATGAGAGCACCACATAGTAGCTATTGGGTTGGTTTTTTTTTTCATATCTGAGTGTTCTATATGTGTTGGGAAGGATTTAAACAACCCTTTGCTTTGCCCGAACTTCAACTGATCTTCATTCAATTAATATTTTACGCATATTTACAGATCTGTTCAATAGTCCCACTAGAAGTGATGCCATCACAAAACTTCGAAAATATCAGTAATTACTGATGACAATATGTGAGCTTTCACTGGCCTGATAGGTGAAAACGATTTTGCAGTAGAGGGGCACCTTAAAAGACCCACCCTTACAGACTTAAAAAAATGTCATGAGAAATATCAGCTTAGATGACGAAATAGTAAGACACCAGCATGATGAACATCATCAAAATCTAGGGTCGTGCAGAAGTGGACTGAACCACAGGATTTCTTATTCCTGCATGTAATGCCTCGGATCTTCTGGGGGATATCCAAGGTCCAGTCTACAGGTAGGGCCACTTTGTCCGAGTGAATATTAAATTACGCCAACTGGGTGGATAGCGGACATGGACATGAGCCTGCCTCATTCTTTTTGGTCTTTGAAAATGTTCTTGTCCCTTAAAATCTCCTTCCCTCCAAAGAAATCACCGTTCCAGTAACTGTAAACTGGTTTTATAACTTCTGTTAACAATTTAAAATGGCAATGTGGCAAATCACACCAGTTTTGTGCAAGTCAAGTGCAAGTAAAGCTTCCAATCCACATTTTTTTCATTATCGAATCCTTCCGGAGAATGCCGATGATTTCATCCATTTTGAACGGAACCTCCGGTAACGCAACAGCCATTACGCTTGGTTTGTGGTAGCGAGTCTGTTTTATATCCATTTACATCAAATATGGCCACACCAGAAGCCAAAAAGTAAGTGATATTAATAAAGCGCATGTTAGAGTATGTGTGTCATGCAAATTTTGACAGTATCGAGGGTTTCATAAAATGTAAACTGAGCCAGAATCAGCATGTTCAGACAGAGAAGGCCGGCCAATGACATCAAAATCGTCAAGTCATAAACTGGAGTTGCATGATAAACTGACTCAGCCTTTACTGCAGATGTTGCTACGACAAAATATTGTGAAGTTTTTGTTATTTTATTTTATATCTGACATGGATTGTTCTACTTCGAACGCTGTTATTGTAGTTTACCGCAAAGGAAAATGAAAGTCTGTTGAGATTGATGGGAAAGCCCCTGACCTGCTTGCTAAATTTATCTCGTGACGTAAGCAAAACAACGTGTCCTTAGTAGAGAGAGCGTTGTTCAATTTCGCCATTTCATGGTGGAGTACAAAGAGATGACACACATGGTGTGTAGGTTTTAATACTCCAGAGATTGGACAGAGAGCAGAAGGATGGACAGGCAGTGAACATAGGCCAAGAAAGTCATATATCAGAATCTCAGTTAATCTGTTTCTTCTTTGTCTGACTAGACTTAGACTAGAGACACTGGTCAGAGAGCCAAACTTTGGATGTCAGAAAAAAGAAAAATCTTTTTGTAAAATAAAACTGAAACAAAGCAGCAAATTCAACTGAAATTTCTTTAAGTACACATCGTGATTTTATTGGGCTTCAACCATGGCAAGGTATGTTGTATTGTCAGTAGCCATTATTAATAATGAAGGTCACATTTTCTAGGCCCATCACATCATATGATGTATGAAATATGATTGTTAATAATTAATAATGTAAATAGTAAGCGATAGATCCATGTACAATAAGCAACTAGTCTAGACTAATACTAAGGGAGACATAAAGTCTTACTTCAGAAGTAAAGCAATTAATTTCATTGGAAATAGAAGCTGATGTTAGATTTACATGTTGTCATTGTGAGCAGTGCTAGTACTGTAGTCATTATCAAGACGACCTTTATCTTACATCCATCACATTTTTTTTTTTAATATAGTTGGAAATTTCTCTCAAATCTAAATCTAATACTGATTGAACCAGTATCTTTGTACCAGAACAATACTGGCCCAAGATATTATTTTATCCACATAATGCCTGTTGTAGTTACTTTGAGGAACATTCCCAGAATGATGAAGCTTGAAGGACATTCTCTCAGTAGTAATATTAGTCTAAGACTAAATGAACTGTTTTGGTATAAAACTAATCGGAGTGGTTATCCGCACAATTGTACGAATAACTCACACTGGTTATCCGAACAATATTGTACGAATAACCGGAGTGGTTATCCGCACAATTGTACTAATAACTCACACTGGTTATCCGAACAATAATAATATTGTACGTACAAATGCTGTTATTCGCACAACTATTTTCTTTAAACAGCGCAGTTTGACGCAAAATGATAAAAGCGATATCGGAAGCGCTCTTCGATCATCATATG
>JAWQUT010000077.1:103470-151087 GCA_033807755.1 Ellobium chinense | reverse complement strand
GTTTGTCATCATTTAATGTGAAACGTCGGAAACAGGGAAGGGAGGTAATTCTAATTATGTTAAGATCATAGCAGATTAGTGTCGTGTGGTTATCTCCCCTTACCAGTCCCTCTAGTCCATGGTGATTGTGAAAATATTGCCGTCACGGGAATCTCGAATTACGGAAATCTCGAACACTTTTTTCGATCCCGGAGAAATTCGAGTTTTCCGTGCTCGACTGTAAGTCTTTTCTGTGGACAGTAGAAGGTTACACATGGCACTCTATCCCTTCTACCAGTTGATGTGCATAAATTCAGAGGCCTATCAGCTTCTCAAGTTGGTTTACAAAGTTTGCAGGAATTCTGAGGTTCGACTCCAGCCCCTAACCATCAGCATGAACCCCGTAGGAGAGTGATATTGTCATTAAGTCATGCATAGTCTTATTTTAAAGCGTACCTAGGCAGCAGATTCAACTGAAACTGGCAATGCATACATAATACATCAGATTGTTTGACTTTCTTCAGTGACAGTATTCTGGGATACTTCCACATGGAGTTTTGATTTAGGGTTATTGACAGGATAAGATATAAGTAATAAGTGTTTAGGGACTGTCCCAGGTTTGCTTTTTGTTTCTGAATCCTATCCCAAACCCAAAATCAAATTTTAGGCAATCCACTCATAAGGTGTGATTTTTTTTTTTTACACTTATGTCTCAGGAGAAGGAGAATTTTATTCATAGTTTTTAACCCTTTGAATGCAATGAGCTATGGAGGTGATTTTGTAGTAGAATGCGATAAACCATCAGAATGGTCAAATTTGGTCAATATTTTGGCTACTACTGTAGGAAAACCAGTCACTTCGAGATATACTTTGGCCTATCTTCTTTCAGAATATCTATGGTATCATGTTTATTTCGCTGGAAATAAAGTCATGAAATTTTTTTTTTCTAGATTTGCAAGATTTGTTTTAAATTTTCACAATTTTAAGTGCACATCCGCAAAACAGAATGAAATTTAAGTTAGCACTCATAAGATTAAGAATACGAAAGATGATGTGACATAAGAACATAGGGTATTTATGGTAATTTATGAAAATTCCTGTCATATAGGAAGAGTTAAAGTGGTTATGAAACATAATTGTACATTCCATTCTTCAGAAAAAAATGGATGAGCTTCAGTTGTTTCGTGGAGACACAGTATTGCTGAAGGGAAAACGCCGCAGAGAAACAGTGTGTATTGTCTTGTCCGATGAAACAGTTACTGATGACAAGATCAGGATCAACAGATGTGTACGCAATAACCTTCGAGTGCGATTGGGAGATGTTGTGAGGTACGTTAAAAATGAAATTGTTTTAGCGTCAAAGTATGAAGAAACAGCTTCATAATGTCTAAGTAATTCTATCAAACATTTAATCTGTTACGTTTCCTTATTCCTGCCGCTTGAAAAAAGTTGAATTAAACTACTGGGGCAATCCCAGGGAATAAATCAAATTGACATATTGACTAGTTGTAAACTGAGGTGACGAATTGTTAATAGCTTGCAGAAATTTAAGAGTTCACCATCATTTAATATAGCATGCTTCAAATAGATGTCGTTTTGTTTTTTTTTTGTGTCTCACAGTATTCAACCATGTCCAGATGTGAAGTATGGAAAGCGAATTCATGTCCTGCCAATTGATGATACAGTTGAAGGTCTTGCAGGGTGAGTTGTTCTTCAATACATGTGTACTTACAGGGTTGCACAGACCTGGAAAAAATTATAGAAAATTGCCACTGGCGTTTCCAAGTCTGGAAATTGTCTGAAATGAATAAAAATGGCAGACTCTTATGACAAAATCATGGATAAGGAGCAAACATAAAGATTAGCAATTCATCAGTTTGTTTTGAATGTCTCTTGTGTGATTTAGAGGGGAAATTTGGCAAAATACCAGTTTTAATAACATTATTATCATGGAAACAATTTTATATTATTAGTAAAAATAATGAAAAATCTTGGAAATAATGTATAATGTTTGGCAGCTCTAAAGGTTTTTCTGTCAGAGTAGTGGACTTAAGATGTTCCATTTTCAGAATATTATAGAAGTTTAGTTTCAAAAATATTCAGTTTATCATACTCTTCATTTAATTAGATATACTCAACAATTGAACATAAAAGGACTAGGTAATGGGCGATTTTGGGGACTTACGGCTAGTGACAGGGTCAAGCCAGACTGGGTTCAATGTTTGGTGAAGTCATTGAGATTGTTGTTTTGGGCAGCAGATTTCTTGTCTTCTTTTACACTTTCATACCTTTATATTTACTATGAGCTCTGTGTTAGCCAACTTATTTTGTACTGATCAGCACACTGGACAAGACTGATTCTAGTTGCGGTTCAACAATGGCGCAGTCATATATTTTTACAGGAGAAATGAATCAAAACGAATCTCATAAATGTTAGGCCTATAAGTTACAAGTCTCATATTATAAGATGCAGGCAGATGCCAACATATTTTTTTTTACTACAGGGATGCAAGTTTTCTGGCAAAAGCCAGAAATCCGTCTTTTTTGCAAATTTCCAACAGTCCCGGAATCGGCCGGCCACAAGGCCGGAAAGTTCTATTTTTTTTTCCGGGTAGAAAAACGAAGACGTTCACCGGACAAGAATCGCTCGCGCCCCAGAAGTGGAAAAAATTTCTGTTTTTCCCTCTTCCGCCCCTCGTTTTAGGTTTTTTATGCCTTACCGTCAGTGATACGCTTGTAAAGCGGGCTGCGAAAAATTTTCAGGTTTTTTTGTCATCACCTGCTTGCATTCCTGTTACTATATCTGCCTGTCATTAGCCACAAATGTGACAGACTACTATACATGAAATTGATGGATAACTATTCCATAAGCTCTCATAGATCTTACTCTCAATGTATTTCTTACATGTATTTTGTTCATGCATGTATTCATTCATTCCATCCTTCATGACTGCACATTGATGTCACTGTGTCAGTTAGATATCATTGCGAGAGTCATGTGCGCATGCTCTTCTTTGTTAAGCCTGATAAAATAAGACTTAGATTAGAATCTAATTACTGTTTTATCTTGAGGGGGAGAGATGCATGGGGACTGGTAATTGGTAACCATTTTTTTTTTTTTCTCTCTTTCATGGGCTTTACTGTAATATAACTAGATTTATTCTTTTGTCTATCTGCATGACTACAGAACATCTTCCCAACAGTAGGCTACACTTTACTACTTATCTCGCTTCCGTGCTTTGTTTGACAAATTTGGACATTGAGAATTTTTCAATATCCAATATGGATTTCAGTAATGGGTGAAATAATGAAAGGAGTAAGCAGACTGCCAAAGGACAGCAAATATTAGCAGTGAGGTCCATATGCTGTTCAAATTTCTGACTTTCTTGAAGTATTAAAATTAATGAAATTATATTTAATGGGTAAGGTATAGAAAGAAGTTTTAGGCTGTCACAATAAATTACTTGATTCATCTGGAGAAAAAATGGCAGATGATTTTGAAAAAAAGACTATAAGTTTACCTAGGTTTCTGATTTTGTCAAGTAAAGTTATCAGGAGCTGAGTAAGGAGACGAGAATGACCACTTTTCATGCCACTGGTCAAATTTTAGATGTTGCTAATTACATGCCCAGTATAAAACTAATAAAGTTGTAATGTACAGATAATAATATTATGAAATTATAGGTCAAGAAATCAACCAAACTAACTTCTGCATCATATAGTGATTGGGATGGGAAGGTTGGGCATCTGATGTTTCTATCAGTGGGTCAGGCTGAACTGGGCCGTCCTGAACCCTAGAGGGGTCAAGGATTGCGCAGCCTTCTTGCCCCCGAATTATGCTTGCATCTGCTGTGTACACAGCCTTAGCTAAGGGACATTTTGGTTTTTATTTTCTCCATACACTTTCCCCTTCCCTGCTCTTTACATATTTAATTATTTACCCTTTGACCTCCCTGAACTTTTACCTCTTTGTAAATTATATCTCATCCCTTTTTTATAATGTCTCATACATGTATTTCTGACTTCATTTCCCATTTTTCTTCATCAGTTGTATATAATATATTGTCTGTATTGTAGTATGAGATTAGCAATTAATTCCTTTTCACCATTAGTAAATATTTCACTTCATTGCTGTATATAATGAACATCTGCAGAGATCATTTAAATTTATCAGTTACAGTAGTTAAATAGAGAAAGAGTCAGTCAGAAAACAGATGAGGGGATTGGGAAGCACTAATTTGAGAAGGCTGATAATGTATAGAGCATAAGGATTAAAAGACTTGAAGATGGAAATCACCATATTTCATTTGATTCATGAAATCAGTAAATTATTATTAAATACTTAGTTACGGCAGAAAGAATGAGAGACAACAGCAGAGAAAGTTGGTTAGACAGCCTGAACTAGCCTGAAAAAAAAATGTACAAATAGATAAGTCATAAATTATTGCATTAATACAAAATTCATGAGGCCCAGCACTGCCTAATAGATGTCAGTTTTGACCTGTTGGTATGAAGAAAATGGGACAAAGTTTGTTAAGTACAGTAAGGAACTCTTGTCTGTTCCTTGTTTCAGTCTGGTGTAGCTTACAGGTGGTAGACAGCCTATGTATGCTTAGTGGCTTGACCCTTTCATTAGTATTTTACGGTTTGGGGAAGAAATTTGATGGACATACAGACATGTTAAAATTTATGGAACATCAAGAGTCTATTTCATCTGTCAAGATCATCGGATTGAGACATATCTTAACATGATGGTGAGTGGAAGAAATTATGCGGAATGAGTTGTATTTCTGTTGTTTTACTCATTATTTGTTTGTAACTTTGCAGAAATTTATTTGAGGTGTTTTTGAAGCCATACTTCTTGGAGGCTTACAGACCCATCAAAAAAGGTGACATTTTCCTCGTCCGTGGTGGCATGAGAGCAGTGGAATTCAAAGTAATCGAAACAGACCCTCAGCCATATTGCATTGTAGCCCCAGATACTGTCATCCATTGTGAAGGAGAACCAGTGAAACGAGAGGTCAGTGCCTCCAGATTATTTTCACCGTCAACTGTAACTATGCTAATGAAATCTTGATGTGCATGGGAGCACTTATGGGCTGGTGATTGATGGTGTGTAAGATAGAACGCAAAACTATTAAGAAAACTACAAGTAATATGTTTGGGAAATAGTCAACAGGCTGGAAAGTGGTCACAATCCTGTAGATCCCAAGAAAGACACTTTTGCATAGGATTATCATGTATGAAATTGTTTTCTAGAACATAGGTTGGGTTATATTAATTAGGATAGTTTAACATGATTGTTGTCCATTTGGGTTTTTTCTTTTTTTTTAATATTTTCTATTCATGTCATGCAGATCACTGGTTAAATAAGAGCCTTTTTAGATAATTTTACATTGTTTGTTTCTTTTGGTAAGACAACAAAAATACAAAAGGCAGGGGTGCAAACAGAAGGTAATATTTCAAACTTAGTTATCAGATTCTTTTCATGCCACTTTTTCATTTTATTTCCAGGAAGAGGAAGAACAGTTAAATGAAGTCGGTTATGATGACATCGGTGGCTGCCGTAAGCAGCTGGCCCAGATCAAAGAGATGGTGGAACTTCCACTTAGGCATCCACAACTGTTCAAAGCTATTGGAGTTAAGGTAAATGGACTTCAGATTGCTTTACTAGCAGACGTGTCAGCAAATGCTGGCTTGCTGGTCCTGTCCAATGAAAACTGACCCGGTCCATGGGAAAACTAAAGAGAAAAGGGCCATATATTCGGCAGACTAACATTTCAACATCACTGATGTCAGACTGTCATTTTTTTTTGGTCTGACAGACTATGCAGCAGAACACAGATGCTTGTCAGACCAATTGTCTATAACAACTTGGCCATTTTTGACATGTCTGCAACAGTTCTGATGTTTTTATTTGTTTCAAACAGCAGGAGAGTCATGTGTCATATGGTTCTGTCCATCTAATACTGAGCCAGCTTGAAATGAATGTAGACAGTTGTATGGATCAGAAATGACTGCACATTTTAATAAGCCTCAAGTATGTGGTACGGCAGGGTTGCCATTCATTGTTCAGGGCACCTGCTTAATTGAAGTTTGAAGACTCAGTTTGAATTATTGAGAGTAAGGCATTAGTATGCTCTCTTAAAAAGTGAATATTTGTACACTTGTTGTAGTCATCTTTATTTTGTCTTTGTAGCCACCGAGAGGTATCCTGCTGTATGGCCCACCAGGTACTGGCAAGACTCTGATTGCTCGTGCCGTTGCAAATGAAACTGGAGCTTTCTTCTTTTTGATCAATGGTAAGAAATTCACATTCTGTTTTTTGCAATCTAGATGATCAAGATTATAATACTTCACTTATATAACTGCACAAGGAATATTGTTAATTAACACAGTGCTTACAAGAAAACTTTATTTGAGCTCATAATTATTTGGAGAAAATAATCATGATTAATAGCATGAGTTTATACCAGTAAAAGTAAAAGTTTCTCACAGTCACAGATTTTGCTGATAGCTGTTGAAATACAATGTGATTTTGAATGACCATTTTCCCTTTTCCCTCAGGACCTGAGATCATGAGCAAACTGGCAGGAGAGTCTGAGAGTAATCTGCGTAAAGCTTTCGAAGAAGCTGAGAAAAATTCACCTGCAATCATCTTCATTGATGAGCTTGATGCTATTGCTCCAAAGCGTGAAAAGGTGAATATAGTTTCATGGGTGACTTCATTTATGAAGTAGATATTCATAAATAATGAAAAAACATAAGTTCACAATTTTTCTCTTTAATCTTAAGGCTTTTTAAAAAATGTTGAAGGTTTAATGCTACACCAGTTTTGAACCAGAAGTGTGAAAAATTCAGGCATCTCTTAAGATTTTCATTCACAACTTCTTTGATGTTTGTTTGTGACAAGACTACATTGGTCAACTGTGCAGGTAAAAGACCATCAGTTTTTCTTGATTCACAAGAAGGCTGTTGGGTTCCCCAATATCCTGTTGTAATATTTTTCGTTATCTCTTACAGACACACGGTGAAGTGGAGAGGCGTATTGTGTCCCAACTTCTGACATTGATGGATGGACTGAAGCAGAGATCTCATGTGATTGTCATGGCTGCCACAAACAGACCAAACAGTATTGATGCTGCCCTTAGAAGATTTGGTATGTTACATTTCTCCATTTCGCCTGTCATGATTGACTGTTGTAACAAGTGACAGTAGTATTGGAGATCTCATCTCAGTGTAATGATCTATAACTTAAAAATCACATTGTTCACATTGCACAGAAGCAACAATATAAACAAATGTAATTTCAAGGTTGAGTATTTTTCTTTCGGAGATCAAAAGGTAGGTAGGACTCCATATGAACTTAGCTGCATTATTTTTTTTAACATTTGCAAGCCAGCAAGCGTAATTTTGAGCGCCACACAATTCTACAGTGTTACTTTCATCTTAGTTATGATCTTTCATTCAACAGTTTGGCGACACTTTATGAAGCTTTGTGATCTCTAGGCTGTTATAAATTTCTTACAAATTGCTTGAAATATTTCTGAATTTGATAATTTGCCTTTTGTTAGGCTCATTAAAGTACAAATATTTATTTGAAGGCATTTTTATCTGCTGGCAGGTCGCTTTGACAGAGAAGTAGACATTGGCATCCCTGATGCCACTGGCAGGCTGGAGATTTTGAGGATTCACACCAAAAATATGAAACTAGGAGATGATGTAGATTTGGAACAGGTTTGTTCTTTGACATTTCATCTTCCTCCTTATACATGGGCGTCTTGAAATGGTGCTTAATCAGTCATGCACAGTTGTTTGTGCTACTTTAATGCTGTGTGAGATAACTGAAACTTGTTTGAAACTAGTTTGCTCTAATGACATTACAGGAATGCATGTATTGAAAGTGGCAAATTTAGAGAGCAGGTTTAGATAGTAGATCAAGCTGTTGATAAGGGGAGACACTATCACTAACAGTCCAGTTACTGTTTTGGTAAATTTTCATCAGTGAGCAAGATGCCATAGCATAGAAAATGCATGTTTTCTTTACAGTTGTTCTGTGTATAGTGTATTTCATAAGTCGAGTTGAGGGATAAAGAGAGATTAGAAGGAGAATATTTGCATGCTCAGTGGGACAGGATCATGTTGAGACCTTTAGTACTTCCATTCCATCACTCCTAAATGATCATGAGTTCAGTATCTTGTGTATTAGAGGGACTTTTTTTTTTTAACTTGTTTGAATAGGTGGCAGCAGAGACTCATGGTCATGTTGGAGCAGATTTGGCAGCGCTGTGTTCAGAGGCCGCCTTGCAGCAGATCAGAGAGAAGATGGACCTTATTGACTTGGAGGATGAGACTATTGATGCTGAGGTGTTGGATTCTCTGGCTGTAACTATGGAGAACTTCAGAGTAAGTACAAATATTCCGCTGTCATTTGCTTTTGCCAGTCATTTCACCATTACAGTGATAAATATACTTGCTAATCTGTTGCAAAAACTTGGGCTTTATTTTCCCTAAAAACTTAAGTTCCACGCTCAGTAATCAAGTGACCGTGTTAAACATCTCTGGTTCGTAAATACTATTCTTTCCCAGTTGTGTGCTTCATTTTTTTTTTTCATAATATCTCATTTGCATTTGCCATATGTTAACTTTCATATTCTACTCCCAGTCACTTACATGTGCAGCAGCACATTACGATTTTTCTGTGCTAGAAATTGAAGTTGATCAGCACCCTATAAAGCAATGTTTTCTTTTTCTGGTATAGTGGGCTCTGAGCAAGAGCAATCCAAGTGCCCTGCGTGAGACATCTGTGGAGGTGCCAAACGTGACCTGGGAGGATGTTGGAGGTTTGGAGAATGTCAAGAAAGAGCTCCAGGAGCTTGTGCAGGTTGGTAGTGGCACTGTAAACATTATTGTTCTCACAGCGAGCTTACATTTGAATGTGGTGAATGAAAAGTCCACCACTGGTCATTTTGGTGCGGACTGAACATCTTTTGTGCACATAGCCCACAGCACTAAACCCACAAGAATTCTTTTCATGTTTTACTGCTCATTAACATTTTCCACCCACACCAAATTAATATATAACTTGTCAGGCAAATAGCTATGGTATTATCATTACAGGATTAATCTTCCTTCGATCAGAAACAGTTTCAGGCTGAAAATATATTGGAGTGAGCACTGAGATAAATGAACAGAAGAAATCCCCATACTGATGTGTGATTTGTAAATGGAGGATATTTATAGATCACACACCAGTGTGGAATACAGGCTGAAAGTTTAGATAATGCATTCTTTCAATTATCAGTATTTAACCTTATGGCACTGACAACATTGGTTTGTAATAAATCTTTGACAGGTCTTGTGTGCTCACATCCATGCATTTTACCCATTGGCATGAAATAATGTTATGTGGTAGCAAACATTTTTTCCATAAGGAAAGACAGTCGTCTTAGTGTGTTAGTGAGGCAATGCCATGGTGTCCTTGATGGGTCATTACATACAGAATCATGATGGGAAATATCTTGATGTCTAGTCAGCATGATATCTATGGAATATGAGGAATTCTGTATAACAGCTGTGGTGATGTGTACCAATTGCTCTCTTTTTACCAGTACCCAGTGGAGCATCCAGAAAAGTTCCTGAAGTTTGGTATGACTCCATCCAAGGGTGTGTTGTTCTATGGGCCACCTGGATGTGGTAAGACTTTATTGGCCAAGGCCATTGCCAATGAATGCCAGGCCAACTTCATCTCTATCAAGGGACCAGAGCTGCTTACTATGTGGTTTGGAGAGTCTGAGGCAAACGTCAGAGATATCTTTGACAAGGTATGGGAGTGTACTTATTACTGTCTGTGGCACTTTTGTCCCGTCTGAGCTTTCTTTAGATTGAAATGATGGAGATTTGTTTAACTCATCTTATGACAGTGTCATCATCATCAGAAAGAGGGATACAGATAGTTTTTCAAGTATCTAACAGGGATGGCAGAATGCCAAATATTGTTAAACATTTTTTGAAAAACAGAAAATCGATATTTTAATTTTTTTTTTTAAAGTACATTTTGTCAACTACGCCAGTCAAATTGAAGATAGAATGACAAAGCAATTTTTTAATTGAGCAGACTCATTTGTTGATTTTGGTGTCTGAAGATTTTGCAACTGGCTTCTACCAACCATGTTATTACAAACCTCTATACCAGTCTAAGTCCTATGTATTACTTACAGAACATCTCTAGGGACATTATGCTGATGCGATGATGTTGGTATGAATAGAGAATCAGTATGATAGTGTTACAATGGACGCTCAATATTAAGTACTCATTTGCTAAGCATACCTTGTTATTAAGTATGAATTTCAGTAAACAAGTAGATCCTGATATTATTTACCTCAATAATAAGTATATTTCTTCCATTTACCAAAATACCAATGTAAACTTTATATTGAGATTCTACTATACTTTGGAATGATCTGTGGCAGGTGAGTGAGAAGCTGCTGCAGGGCTGTCAAATCAGTGCATGGTGGAAAATAAATACAGTCACAAACTTCTTGAAGACTTTTTAAGCATTCAGTTGATCTGTGATTTCATATTTGTCCTCTCGCATACTCTAGGCAAGGTCAGCTGCACCATGTGTACTCTTCTTTGATGAGTTGGATTCCATAGCCAAATCCAGAGGTGGAAATGTTGGTGATGGAGGTGAGTTTTGTAGAAATAGTGCTCCTATATTCTTTTCATATCATGCGCAGCTTTTTATTTTCAAGGCTGCAAAGGAAAAAAAAAATATTTATGCATGTCCTTGCGGTGACATATATTGTTTTAGGATGGATCTAGCTGAAGGGCTGACCCTGAAATAACTGAAGCCATGTCCTTTTAGAAGTTTTGAATACATCAAACAAAATATGAAGGGGGAGGGGGGGGTGGGTTGGAACTAGAAAGTATGTATTGTTTATGTGTTTATGATAATCTAAAAGCACTACTCAGATCTTTTCTCCTGTGGTATTTTTTTTTTTTTCAGTGACACATTATGAAATTACCTTTGTATATTTTGTTGGATGTAACTCATTCAGCATATCTTAAGCTCTCTGATAGTGTATCTTGTTTGTTGTCATATATATGCCTTGTATTGTAAAACAATCCTGTCAACAGTCTCTTTTAAATTCTCTGTCAAAACCAGGTGGTGCCGCTGACAGAGTTATCAACCAGCTCTTGACAGAGATGGATGGCATGTCAGCAAAGAAGAATGTCTTCATTATCGGGGCCACCAACAGGCCTGACATCATTGATCCAGCCATCCTGAGACCTGGCCGTCTTGATCAGTTGATATACATTCCTCTTCCTGACGACAAGTCCCGTGTTCAGATTCTCAAAGCAAACCTGCGCAAATCACCCATGTCAAAGGTGAGATCGGGATGCACCTCCTATGACAATAATGCAGTTTAAAGGTTTCACAGAGATGCCTACTCTCTCATATTTTGCATGAATTTCCCACAGACTGGCATTTTTCCCACATGGCACTAAAAATTTCCACAAATGACCCACCAAATAACAAACTGACACAATCAGCAAGTTTGTCCAGTATGATTAGTAAACTTTGTCTAGTATGATTAGTAAACTTTTCTTCATGCTCTTTTCAAATGTACACAACCACTCTGAAAATCAGTCTTTAAGTCTTTGACCCCTATTGTTTTTTTCTTGTTTTGGCCCTATTAACATTTTGTGTTATTCTACATATACCACTGTGATTTCGGAAAATTTCTTCCATGGAGGTTAAAGTACTTCTTTTGCCCGATCTTTTAACGGGAAGTAAAAGGGGGGTCAACACCCAAAATTTTTCACAAATGAGTTTCATAAAAGGTCACCTCAAATTCTGATTTGATCCCCAATTTTTCATTTGGCTGGTTTTGACCGCATGTGAATACATAGGCCTACACACTTTATTTTTTTATTTAGAAGACTCAGATTGTACCTGAAACTTTAAAATTGGATGCTTTATTTAGATCACAGGTCATTTTACACAATTCTACACTCTGACACTCCCCAAAAAAGGGGGGGTTTTATATATTAGCGGATTAATTGGGTTGTACACAATGAGTGATTTGTCCCTCTAAGAGGTGTCATAAACTTTTATTGATAAAGGGAAGTCACTCTGAATTGTTTGAAAGTGATAAGATGTCTGCTGGCTGCAGTTTAGATGTGTTGGCCTAATGTGATAAATTTAAAATGATTGTAATGTTTTCAGATCCACAGAGTTTTTATGTTAGCCTGTTTTATCAAAAATTTTCTTGATTTTGGAAAGTGTCAGTGATCAGAAGGCTGAAAGTCAAGATCTTAGTAGAAGATTTAATGTGTGGTCAGTTCACCATATGCGGTCAAGAAAGACCTGTGGAATGGACGGTTTGTCACACAGTGCCAGCATTCCACTCATGTGACTTCATATTATAATCCCAGCAGGCTTGATAATTCAAAGACCTTCTCAGCTCCCTGGAGAGCATATTCTGCCTCTGCCATTATGGACACTAGTAACTAGTATTCTGAGGATAATTTTCACTGTCTGTAGCCAGGCATCCACTTTATAGACGGCTGAAAAAAAAGAGCATTTACAGCATGAAAATGGCAGGAATCAAACCCCGCCTTGAGTCAAAAGTCGTAACCGTCCAGCCATACTGTTTTTTAGGGGGGCCTAGAATAGCCAAGACCAAAGCTTGTAGATTTTTCAAGTTTTGTGATATGTGTGGGTGGAAAGCTGGAGGAAATGGAGGGTGATAGAACAGGAAAGCATGCGATGAAATTGCTTGATTTATCCTCCACTTGGGCTCAGTGTTGCATGTCATCATCTATTGAAAGTTTCAGCCTGCTTTTTTGCTTTGCCCATAGGATGTGGATCTTGACTACCTTGCTAAGGTGACGAAAGGCTTCAGCGGTGCTGATCTTACAGAAATCTGCCAGAGAGCCTGTAAACTGGCCATCAGACAGTCTATTGAGGCAGAAATTCGCAATGAACGGGAGCGTGCACAAAATCCTGATGCAGACATGGTATGTCCTAGTTTGTTTTTCATAATTGGGAACAAGAAATGTGCATGAATTTAATTCTGAATTGCTAAGATCTTTATTGGGTAAGATAGACATGTTACATACTGCAGTATCAACATGTTGTAGTTCCATAGATCTAAGCTAGTTGAAATGCCTACTGACATGCTCCAGTATACTTAGAGGGCATATTTTTGACGGTTAATTATTGTAACCACACAGTATCGCCCATAATAGTTAAGATTTAGTGAAATCAGTGGCAGAGTTCATTGTTGCTGCTAGAATTCAGAGTTAAAATGTTATCTCAGATAATGGCAGAGTCTTCAATGATGAGAAGTGTTTTCAGTCCGATTAAAAACATGACATGACCAATTCTGGCTTTCACAGGAGGTTGAAGAGTATGACCCAGTACCTGAGCTGACAAGGGCACATTTTGAAGAGGCCATGAAGTTTGCAAGGCGGTCTGTCAGTGAGAATGACATTCGAAAATATGAAATGTTTGCACAGACTTTACAACAGAGCCGTGGATTTGGTGGATTCAGGTGAGGATACATGACAAATTGTCAGGAATTCTCAGTGTTTGACATTATTCACATCCAAAATGCAAGATTGTTTAGCTGAAAATTGTTGCTAATGCACAAATGTTGGGAAAGAAGGATACTGTGTTAAATATAAACCCTTGCATTGCCTCCCTATATCCCCCCTTCCCAAGCTGTCAGGATAATTTGTCAGCTTTTCCTTTATAAACCTTCATTGTGGTTATTGACTTCTGCCACTGAATCTGAAGCCTTTAAGTTGCTAAGCCATTTGCTTATATGAATAAGTGACTCAAACTGCCTAGCAATACATTAATGTGGAGTGGTGATGATGCAGGAAATAGAGACTTTCATAACAGTATAGGCTCCCAAATATCACATCAGTATGTCTACAGCCATTTGACTATATTTCAGACCCTTGTGGTCGGTGCATCACCCTGCAGATAAATTAATTTTCAGTGGTGGAATTGCATTTTTTTTAGTTTCCTGGTGTTATTACTTGCTTCACTCTGCTGAAGTCACTGCCTTGAATGAATTCTCGTCCATTTTACTTCAGCCATGACAGAAGATTGTTATATTACATGACTTGTAGCAAACTGATGACTGATAATTTTATCTGCATACAAGACTAAACTGCATTAGTTTTATTTTCGCTCTGATTCTAGGTTCCCAGGAGCTTCAGGTCAAGGTCAGGGTCAGGGAGGGTCAGGTGGTAGCGGCCCAGGAGGGAACATTGGTGGAGATGATGGCGATGAGGACCTTTACAGCTAAACAGGACACAACAGTTATTAATTCTAACCTCACTGCCCACCTGCAGGTGGAAATAAGTTTCATTTGGTGTTTACTTTTTATTATTTGTTGGTATTTTGACTATGCCGTATAAGAAGTGTTTGTAGTGTACTTGATTTAAAGAAAAAAAAAAACAACAAAAACAACTCTCAGCATATCTAAATCCCATTATTACACATCTCAGACCTAAAAGTCTGTTTTCTGTACACATCTGAATATGCATATTCAGTCCTTGGACACAAAGCAATTTAAGCAGAGTTGAGGAACAGTCTCAGTCTGATTGTTTTCTGTACACATCTGACTATACATATTCAATCATTGGACATGAAGCAATTTAAGCAGAGTTCAGTAACAAACTCGTCAGGTCTAAATCATGTTTATCAGACTTGCAGTAGTACTTTTAAAGCAGTTGAACCACAGTGGTCTGATGATCATCATCATGTTGGAAGGACATTTAAGCCCATAACTGTTTGTAGTAATTTGTCTGTACTTTGCCCACAGTTGTTAAGCTTAGCTTGCCCTTGTCACACTTGGAAAACTGCTCTGAATTTCTGGTTATTTTGTGAATCTGTGGAACTGAATTTTTTTTTTTTTAATTTGTATTTGAAAGATTCAACTGAAATTATCTGCCAGAAATATGACTTTACTGTTATTATCCATGGTGATTTTTTATTTCATGCTTTATGCCTTTCATTTTTCATTTTTAGATTGAGTGCATTGATGTCAGTGTTACGGGTGTTGCTCGGGATGCGTAAATGATCATTAATAGTCGATAAATTCAATCGACAAATTGCTTGTAACCTAATGTATGTGTAAATGCTATAAGTAATCATATGTCATGCTGATGTTTGCAGACTGTGGCATTTTCTTTGAAGTTCTTGACACTTCTGTTGGGCTTGAAAATGAAGTTTGCAAACAATGGTGTGATGCCTATTTAATTATTTGTATGGGTGTTCAAGTGTAACAAGAGGAGAGTGGATTGCAGCACATAGTAAGAGAAACTTCATTGACTTTTTGTGAAAGAAACTCTACAACTTTGTATGTTTTTCATTTTTCAGACAAGACATCTCACACTGATTGTTGTGGGTACTGTAGCCTAAATCAGTGTTCCCGTACTTGTTCAATTTTTAAATTTATTTTTGAAAGTTACAGTCTTACAGATCATCACTGTATTTTGTAATGTACTGCCTTTTTTTTCAAATTTTTTCAAACCATGGAAATAAAGTTTTGAAAATGTACACTGTGCTTGCTGTCTGTTGATTACATATTTTGTGTCTGTCACACCACCTTAAAAAGCATGCATGGAAAAATTCAGGTATAACATAAGGTGCGAATCTGCGAAGAAAAATGATGAATTCCTGCATAAAAAGTAAATTGAGAAAGTATAGGGGCTATTGTAATCAAGGTTTCACTGTGATATCCTCAAACCTCCCTTACCAAAAGGCTTAGGGCTCAGTTATAGTCGAGGGACCTCACGGCGCGTTTTACACAGTTTACTGTCATAGCTTGAATTAAGCATGAATTAATTTGTTTCAGTTCATAAGAGATGATGTAAAAGTTATCATGATTATACTATCACCGCACGATTTCCAGTGCATAGACACGTTGAAGATAGGACATGCTTTATTTTGTCACCGCATAAGCCCATCCCGGCCTGTACTTGTGCGAGACAGAATGGCGTCATTGCATCCGGTCAGAAAAAAGCAACAGGCGGAGTCTAAATTCCAAAATTTTAACATCACTAAATTTGCACCCTAGAGCATTTTTAATGCCATTTTTGAAATCTGTGTATCAAAATCTTGTTGGCGCACGTGACATCTTGCAAATATGCGAATTAAAAGTTTGAGAAAATTTTTGGTAACTTTTTTAAAGAGAACAGCCACGATCAATAAATAAGACAAAAAAAATAAAAAGGGCTGTTCCTACTATTGGTAGATCTATTCATTCAAAAAATGATGAGCAACTTATTGTGTCAGCAGTTCTTGTGAGCTCCATCTTGTTTACCATGGAGTCGCCGCACATAACACCATCGTATTATGATCACTTTTGGAGGTGCAACCAGTGATGAAACTTGCGCCATGCAACCCAAATCTCCAGTATAATTCTTGCTTTGTGCGCTTTGCAAAATAGCAACACACTGGACACTTTACTTGGGTCAGTATGACCTTGGATGGTTCTGACACTACTATACTGTAACTGTACCGGTACTTTAAGACTACAGGCCTACTGGTGGGCTAGCACAGTCATAAAATGTCAGTACATCATAATCATATATGTAAATTGGCATTTTAAAAAGACTGATAGCATGAAAAAAAAAAAGATTTCTTAAGCGTTGGACAGTTGGTACGTACTGGCCAAAAAGTACAGTATTACAGGGCGGGCGGGCGGCGTACATTGCGCGTGGAGATGACGAGGTGACTTCTTTCTTTCTCCAACCCCTCATGGCAACTGCTATCAAACATTTGATCTAAACGCCCTTTTTCATGGCTCATAAAATTAGAGGGGAAAAAAAACAGGAAAGGGTGACCATATTGAAATTTCTCCCTGCGATGGTGTAACCATGAAATTACTTTCCTATTAAAATTGTAAATCAAATTCTGTCAATCCGAACCCCCTATGACGGTCCCAGCGACTTGTATTAGCGTATGTCATGGAAAAACCTGAGAACACCAAAACATTCTGTTGAGATTCCACTATACATGCCTGATGAACTATCCTCTGGAAAAATCATATTATATTCAGGTAGTTTATGTATTGTTGGCAAAAATGGAATCATTCATTGCTATCAGCAGCCAATGGCAAATTTTTTGGTCACCATGATAAATATTTAAGTCTCTGTTCAAATCAAAGTCACCAGAATAGCAGCAACTGATGGCAAAACATGCAGAAACCATGACTAACATACACGGACTCCGGTCAAACTTCAAGTTGTTTTCCAGATTTTGATTTTGGTTTTCCAAATATTTCGGCATTAAGCCATTCTCTTCATTCTTTCAACTCCCCTCATCAGATGTGCTAGTCGACTCCACTTAATCATCTTTTCCGCTTAATCGCCTCGTTTCCCAGGGAACCAAATTTTTTCTATATAAAAGTCACTGGATAATCGCCTCTCACTACGGATAATCGACCACTCTTCAGCGCCCATGAATTCAAAGATCAGCGGTTGAAGGATTAGTTGACAAATATCTACACAGACGGTTTAACTGTGCAACAGATGGCAAACAGATTGACTGAGTGACAGCTGCCAGTGCCATGCCGAAATAGGTGTGATAAGCTTTTCCTCCCCACCTCCCCCTCCCCTTGTCCCCCTTCGCCCCACGCTATGCATCACCACTGTTGCCCGTCCGATAACGCTAATGCGCCGAAAGCCGTATAGTCAAACCACGACACCAAAGAAATTTAACCCCCTTGCCACAAATATGGCCGAAATTACCTTCTCCACTTAATCGCCCACTTTTTCCGCGATCCTGAGGAGAGGCGATTAAGCTGAGTCGACTGTATTTCAGAAATTTTTACCATCCTTGTGCAGGACCACACTATGCTAAAAAATTGAACAAATGAAGAATACACAAAACAATTGCACATTCATTTTAAAATCCTTTATTTTGAACTTGATTGTTCCATTTATTTACATCTGTGTGAAACTGAATGCCCTTGCTCTGTATATGTACACATATCACAGGCGTTGTTTGAACACTGACGTGGTATGACTGAAGCTATGAGTAAAGGCTTATGAATATGTGGCAGGAGTTTGTACATGATGAGCATGGTCATTATCTACAGGTTTGGAAGAAAGAATATAGCTGCTTAATCAAAATACTGATATAAAATATCTTGCTAACATGCATCTGTTAGCTTTAAAATGTTACCTCTTGGTATAGCACCTTCCTTCTGGTTGGCCTTTGAATATCAAGACCATTAGAAGACAATGGGTAAGATAACGGGCTCAAAAAAATAAACATGGGCAACAGCCCTGTCACCCGAGTGACTGACAGTCTGTCTCACAAGATAAAAAAAAAAATCATGCCATATCATGACCAAAGACCTAAAGGAAGCCATGTGACTGTAATTTAATCACCTAGTTCACATTGCTTCCATCTGGTCCAACTCCCATTTATTCACTGCCTTACTCTCCAATGATGCAAACTGCATACATTGCGCTTCTCAGTCATCATCACCAATCAACAGCCTCTCCAGGTGTTAAAGAAAAACTGACCCAAACCCCACTATTGACTGCTTAAAATCCAGCACCAGAGAAAGATTATTTCCCCCCCCCCCCCNCCCCCCCCAGCCAGGTTTTCCTTAACACCTGTTTTCTTTTAACAAGTGAGACATGCAAGTTTTTCAACACAGACATTTTTCAACATCACCCAATTACTGCCATCAAACTGCAACTACTGGGCTCTCAACATTCGCCCCCCAATGTTGAAAGAACACAAGGAACTTTAACAGTGCGCACTTTAAGATCTTTCTCAAATTTTAAGGGAGCCTTGCTTTTCGAGACCAAAATGTTAAACAATCTTCCAAAATCCCCCCAGTGGGAAAGCAAAATACTGAATCTTATTCCAACTACAGCAGCAATTCCACTTATCATAACATCAAACACCATTTGGCACAAAGGTCACACAAATATCACAATGATATTTTAACCAGAGTTTCTGGACTTCCATTTCACTTTTAAATTTTGACAAATATTGAATTTCAGATACATTCTCTCCCCTACCATTTTCCATGATTGTTGAATTTTTAGAATGCTTCCAAAATGGCCACTATCAAAATCTGAATACTGTAAATGGCTTTCTTACTAACACTGCACTTGGATTGAGAATATTTCAAGATTTCTGTGCCTGAAGAGTGGCTTGCAAATAGTCACTCCCGCAGCAAATTCTTTTTGTCAATTACATGCATTTTAATGCTTCCAAAGTAAAAGCAGCTGAGAATTGTATACAATGACATCCTAAACAGATGGTAAGCAAACTGCTAAGACAAGGAATAAGTTCAGTTTAAATGAGGTGTCTCTCTATACTCAACCTAGAAAATCATATACTGCTAAAATAATTTTGTTTCCTGGCATGGTCATGGTCACACATCACTCCAAATTTGAAAAAAAAATTGTAGCTTTTCCTGGCTTAGGCCTCACCACAAGCTCCAGTGAGATTACAGGAAGGCAGTATTAGTTTACATGAAGAAAATTCAGTAATAGTAATCATGGATTGCAATTTTAACACTGAAAGAACAAATATGTCACTGAAAGCTTGGAATAGTAGGAACTATCTCTGTTCCTCGCAAAAACAAGCAAAATGAGTTCAACAGGTTGGAAGCTTAGCTCCAGTCCTCATCGTCATCACCATCTCCATCACCATTCACCCCTGTTCCAGCAGCCCAGTTGCCTCTATCTCCAGCATCGTCATCCCCACCACGACCACCGAACTGCAAGAAAAAAAAAAATCACATCAACATATTATATCAGGCAGTAGTCAATAACAAAACTTTTAATCATTAACTTGGAGCAGCAGGTGTGAAATTTCTTTACTTTTACTTTATAATTCCAGGCATTTACTGTTGGACATCTTTGAAGGTCTTCATAGGGCATTAACACTGGTAGAGCTCGCTGATCACGCTCTATGCAGCTCATTGGCTGTGTGACCCAATTTTACTAGTGGTATAGCCCATGGGGTACACTGCAGCCCCATCAGCTGACTGATGTAAACAATGCCTTTGTATTGGACTGGCATGCAAAAATCCATGTTTTTTGTTCAGGAAAACCAAATGTATATACAGTATACAGTATCTACTAAAAGCATTATACAATTTGTATTTGGGAATAGGCGTACTTCGGAAATCGCTCAAGGGAAATAATACACCTGAAAATTTGACTCCTTTAGAGTTATGCCCCCTTTCCCGAGCCCACGCCCTTTAGAAGTCGGCCATTTTTGTTTACTCAATCGTTCTTTGTCGACTCTACGTCGAGCGTTTTGAACTTGGACCGCTTTTTACTGTGATAAAGTTGNAAAGTTATGCGAATAGGCCGAGCGGTCAATAAGTTAATGGCGTGTAAAATTGTATAAACAGGTCAATGTCACGTTCACCAGTCTGTCTATGCGCTAGGTACCCTTTCTGCAACACGCTTTCCTCACATTGTGTACAACTCGGGGTATTGTCGAGTGGGTCCAGGAAAGGGGACATAACTCATTTAAGTGTTAACTTTCAGGAGTTACCTCTCGCAATCGGATTTCCGGATAACGTCTATTGGACAAGGCATATGGGGTAGTATTTTTTACATGCACATTTTTTTTTGGTGTTAGCATAATACAATCCCTGTAGACTGGAAGCATATACACACACAATAAGGTTGATGTAATCTAGAAAAGTCAATGTGGAGAAGGGCTGGGGGAGGAGAGGCAACTTTACTCACACGCAGACAAACACTCAGCTGTCACACTAATCTTTTCATTTCGATTTTGGTATATGGAGAGTGGGATGGGAGGAGAGAGGAGGGAGCTGTGTGTAATACTGTGTTAGCCATCCATTCGGACTACGTGATGAACCGTGACCTGTAGAGGCAATAATGCTCCCTTATACTGGCACAAAAACAGCCGGTTTCTCAACCCATCATCAGTCTTCCTTCCTTTCACACGTAATAATCATAACATCTTACTTCCAATCAGGGAAAACAGTTTCACAGCATAGCAGAGTAACATAATTAGCACAACAATCAAGATGGTGCTTCCATACACATTTTATTTCTTGCTCGTGAGGATGTGTGTTTGGTTTTCAATAAAACAGAATGACTGTAAACAAGCATACTATAAGTTCACTCGTTTTCACAATTTCTATAGTGCGTTAGGAGTTATAGTCCATACTAGCAACTTCATTAGGAGAAAAATTATTCGTAAATAGTGTTCCAGTCATCCGAGTTAAGAATGTCTTTCTTGAAAATCAGTCACTCCTTAAAGTAACCTTCGATTCTTTTTAATATGTAAATGAATGTGATGCTTTCATCATGAGCACAAGCACAAGAGCATCCCATTGTTTAAATAAGAGTATTAGTTTTCCCACCCGCATGGGTGTTAACGTTTTGCAAGGACACACAAAAGTATGATCACCACAGGTAGAGGTTGGTTGAACAATGCATATATGTACTATTGCCGCACTCAACGGTAGCAAGCAGACGGTAGTTTAGTCAAGTCTTCATACCGCCAATTTCGGGACTTTGTCAAAGTTAGCATTGTTAACAAGGTTGGCGATATAAAGGGATTTCTACAATTCATTGTAAATTTACTGTATTAATACCCTATGAACCAAATTATCTTGTATGTTCATGCTTTTAAGCACTAATTCGATGTGACAAGGGATGATATGGTGGTATAACAAGGTTATTTTCCACCATTTTTTTAATACACTGGACAAGTTCATGGACAAATGTAGGTGGTATGCGGGGTTGGCAGTCACAGGGAGGCGGGTATTAAGAGATCTGACTATATATATATACTATACCACAACACAAGTGTTAAGTTACCCACATCCTCTATTTAAAGAGGTCTTGACATAAAACTATGCATAATAGCACTTCCAGGACCGCTAACATCCATTTCATGTTTACTGGAAACAAATTACAGCAAGTCTTTGAGTAATTTTGTGAACAGAAACTATTTGTTCCATAATGCATTAAGTGATAATGCCCCAGAGAAATAAGCTGTCAAGACTGGTTAATTTGCTCATCCTTTCCATCACAGAAACCAGCTGATAACAGTCACAAGTACACAGATAATTTGGTACCAGCAAGGATGTCATCCAGACACAATCTGAAATTTCAACAGTTGAGGCCATACGACTACACCTCTTGCAGATTACATACCCTTAAATTTACTACATACTAAAGCAAAATGGAAAAGCACTGTCATTACATAATTCTTTCATCACAAATGATTGTAATCTACAAGCAACTTACCTTTCCTCTTCTGATGTCCTTGCCACCAAACCTTCCACCAAAGTTGCCAGCATCACCTGCTCCCATGCCACTTGCATGAGCCGACAGCCAGTCAGGCACTGGTTGGTGAGCCTGAAGAGGTATCAGTGAAAAGAAGGGTATGATTTTGTACACAACACTGCACTGAACTTCTGTTGAACCTACAACTCAAGCAAATTTTGTAGGCATCAGTCAATCTATCAGAGCATACAGTTTGGGGTAGGATTAAAGAAGCAAGAACATGCTTGGTAAAGTCCCTAGACTTTATCACTGTCTAGGAATTCTTTCATATGTGCTTTTTCTTTTCCAACCCGGCTCCTAACCTTAAACCAAGCTCTATGCATGATAATGTGAATGAAAGAAGTCAAACAGTCAGATGTATGTGTCGTGCCAGGCAGTCTGAATATGCCCAAAGTTATGATTCAGGTTATACGGGTTAGAAGATGGCCGGGGCCCCAGGTGCAGCAAAAAAACTTATGTAGCTCTTACAGCAATAAATGGCAAAATTAATTACAAGTCTGTAACCATGACCAATGGACCTTTCTTAATCAGATAGGGTGATCACATGATTCTCAAACTATTTTTGGATCGGGATAGGGCACTAACTTGCGGTTCACAATGTTTCAACATAATGGAAGGGAGAAATCTTCATTTGGTGCTCAGACAGACATTCTCAGTTATGGATAATTTGTAAAATGGAGCAACACAAGTTCGAGAAAGAAATATTACCAAAACATCGCCCTATTGCCATGCCCTAAGTTCTGAAACACTCACAAATTTATTCTAATTGTTTTAACTCCACTCTGTTAAACTACCTGGCAAGAAATTCATTCCACCATGCGGGCTGCAATTCCCCTGTTACCGGTTTGCCTTATTTCATATCAATTCACCTGACAGTTTTCTAGGGTCCCTACATATATTGGCAATTTACTAACACTCGAAAGCTTCACCGTAAGCGATACTGCTTTATTAATCAGAGCTAGCTCCACATCACGGAATACAATAGTTTCTAGCCATGTTTACTGGTCCCTGGAAATGAGTGTACCACCCAGCCTGCTCATGAATATTCCATGAGAAAGGTCTATGGATGTGAACATTTCCAATATTGTGCTATCTACACCAGTGCACAATGTCATGAAAAATCTAACAGTATCTATTATCAGCTACAAGCATTCCCACCCCTCCTTATAGTTGTACATTTAAAATGTAAAACTGCTATTCTCACGACCTTATCATGCTATTCAATCTCCCAGACCTTATAAATAAATATTCACCATGAACCAATGTGGATTAAGTATTCCATATGTGAGGAGATGTAGAGAGAAATGCTTCATACCTCCTTCAAAATCCTGACAAGGTTTGCCGCCATTGGCTGGTCAGTGTCAGCAGAGAAGAAACTGGTGGCTTTTCCCAGGTTACCGCATCGGCCAGTTCGCCCAATTCTATGGACATACTCATCAATGGAGCTAGGCAGGTCATAATTGACCACATGCATCACCTCTGGAATGTCCAGCCCTCGAGCTGCTACAGAGGTTGCCACCAGGACATTGGCTTTTCCCGCCTTGAAATCGCTGAGGGCTTCCTCCCTTTCTCTCTGTAAACGATCACTGGAAATAACAAAGATAAACTTGTTGCTAATTCTGAAGAAGCTATTTCAGACAACTGCTACAAATGTGTAGTCTGTTCCCACATAAAAAACTAATAACTGCAAGTAACTCCCACTACTCATCACATCTTGACTCAGATATAGGTTCATTATGTATATCTTTGAATGAAGACTCATTTTTTTTTTTAAACTGGTATTCAGAAGTTCCTAGTCTCAGGGATGCCAACGCCAGACCCAAAAAAATCCTGAAAATTGCAGGAGCGCGTGGGGTATCAACAGTTTCGACAGAAGCCAACCCAATTGTTGTGCTTTTAATTCTAAACCATTTTCCACAATTATAAGGCACTAAAGTAAACATTAAAACCAAATAAAGTTTAAAGAAAAGTCAATTTTAGAATCATGTCACATACCCTAAATTTCTTCTGCACAGATAAAGTATTATAAGGAAATATACAGGTCTACAAACAACAAGGAATAGCCATAGTCAGGGGTGGAAACTGCAAACTGTCACTAAGATAAAAATCTAATCTTTCATTTCATAATTACACTTTAGAATATATCACCATGAAATTTAAACAAGGTGTTCATTTTGTTCTGGTAAAATATGCACAGAAATGAGTAGTGCTTTGACTTGCAGAGTTCAGACTGAGCTGGATTCAATAGTTTATGCCAAGTTCACAAAACAAGCTGCGGAAGGCTTGGCTGCATTTTCCTTGTCTATAATGTCCTTGAAACTGGTCGGAATCCTACTATACGATGTGACAATAACTTGAACTGTTGAAGCATTGGAACTTGGGTGCCTTCTTTTTGCGCGTGCCATAGTTTATTACTGTACAGTGTGCACCACATGTATCCATCGTCTTTTGGTTCAGCTTACGGATGTAATCAGATTCATAATAATAAATATAATTTATAGAAAACAATGGATTCAGAGTACGACTGTTCATTTTACATCACTGACTTTTCTTGAATGATGACCGAGCGCACTGTTTACACTTTCCGCGAGTTCGAGTGTTAAAAATAGCACCGGTATTCCTCTGACCTCGTTAGTGGGTGCGCGCGCATTCAAGAAGTTTGGGAAAATTCGAACTTCCGGCTTCCATGCAATTCAACCTTCGCGCATTTCATTTTCACGAATGGTATCCGGATAACACCAGATTTTTTTTTTTGCCCCGTCACTCAAAACGCCCAAATATCCAGATTTTCTTTCCCGCTGCTAAACACATCGAAAAATCCGGAAATCCAGATCTAACCGGAAAATTGGCATTCCTGTAGTCTAATGCTACTGACAGTGGCAAGTTTAAGGCTTGGGGAATGCCAAAGACAGAGTGAAGTAAACGAAATCCAATTATCTGAAAAGGTTTCAAGAACTCACCCATGAATACTTGTTGTTGGAAAGCCAGACTGGCACAAGTATGAGGCCAAGAAGTCTGCATTTCTCTTCATCTCCACAAAAACCAAAGTTTTCTCATTGCCTGGGGAAAAGAATTTTCTATTTACTGCTTTCTTCTCTAAGTGTTATTAAGTATCAATCTTTATAAATTCAATGTAATCTCAATCACAATATTGAAATCTGTTTGAGGACAAAAAGTTCACTGCATGTGCTGCTGTGGCAGGACGAATCAGGAAGTGATCATTCTGTTTCATTTCAGAGGCTCATATAACTACATTTGTGTTCAGAATCATGTTGTAATATATTCAAGCATAAATGCTGATCAGCATCTACACCTAGGTAAAGAACATTTGGGTGCAATGCCTTTTCAAAAGCTATGAGAAATGTTAGGCCAAATTTCAGTGGCAGTCTCAGCCAACTCCTGGATCGTAACTGTTGAACCTTAGTATATATAAAACTGACAGTTGATTATATTCTAATAATTCTTCCATCACAAGAAATATTTTTTTTTAAAAAAAATGCAAACCTCCTGCATTCAAAATATCACACAGGGATTCCCGCTTCTGCAAGCGATCAACCTCGAAGAAATTCTGTGAGACATCTGTGTTTGCACCTCCAACCCGGCCCACTGTGACAAACAGGTAGTCATTCAGGAAATCTGCAGCCAGTTTCTGGATCTCTTCGGGAAAAGTTGCAGAGAACATCAGGGTTTGACGCTCTGTCTTGTTCGGCATACCCATGGTCTCTACTAGTTTGCGAATCTCAGGTTCAAATCCCATGTCCAACATACGGTCAGCCTCATCCAAGATTAAGAAAGAAACTTTGTCCAAACTGATCTGTGATATAAAAAGCAGCATTAAGTTATGACACTATCAACTGGCATAGCATGATAAGAAATTTTAGTCTTCACTGCTTGTGGGCACCTGGGGTGAACCCAACTTAAAACACATGAGAAATACACTAGGACACAGAGCCATTTTGAATACCCTTCACATGAAATTTGCATTGCCATAAAACATTTTACAGTCCCAACAGATACTAGAATTAGATAAATCCTATGGATAATGTATGACAAGAGTGTAATGAAAGGATATGATTCAAGGGCATCCTGTACACTCTTAACAAAAATTTGTTAAAATGCACAATCTTTCCATGAAAAGCCCATCCAGTAATAATCACACCTCTTCAACATTTTTTTTTTTATTATTTGCAACTTCCCAATTTCCCCTAAAAGTTCGATTCAATGAATTATGCTGTATGATAAGATTGTCTCCAGCATTTTCAATAAAACTTCATAGTTTCTTTGCCGGCTTTGATCTCTGTTCAATGTCACTCCAAATGCTGCATCCTCTATTGTGACCTTGATATTCTCACCTTTCCTCTGTTGATGACATCCAGCAATCGCCCAGGTGTTCCAATAACAAAGTGAGCCCCATTCTCAATCTGTTTCATCTGGTAGCCAACAGATGTTCCACCATACAAAACCACAGCCCGTATGTCTGTGCGGTAAGCAAACTTGCGACAGTCATTGTAAATCTGCAGAGCCAACTCTCGAGTTGGGGCAACACAAATAGCTTGGGGCATCTGCACATCCTGATACGGATCTGTGGTCAAGCCTTGTTTGATCATTGAAGTGAGCACCGGTAGTAAAAAGGCAGCCTACAACAGAAAAATGTGAGAATCTTGCTATCATGACAGGCCTTTGATCAATAACACCAATCTAGTTTAAATTTTCTCAAAGACACACAGTAAACATCAATTTATAAGGACTTTCTACAGCACTGATGACAAAGATATAAAAGTTGGAGACTTTTAAGGCCCTAAAGTCACCAAAACAAAATTCAAGGATTTCTGTGAATCTTCAAGGATTCCCACAATAGAACTTATACACCAATTTTATGAGATTATGTATTCAGTACATACTGTTTTTCCAGAGCCAGTTTGAGCACAAGCCATCAAGTCTCGACCAGCTGTGATGATGGGTATGGAATACTTCTGAATGGGGGTGGGCTTTTCGTAGTTAGCCCTCTTGACATTGCTCAGGAAGGTAGGGTAGAGACCTGCTTCATCAAATGAGCTAATGAATCCACACTGGTCCCGACCGCTCACTTCCACTGGTATGTCATCATATTTGTCAAAATTGATTCCTTTCTGCACAGCACCACTGAAGATATCCTCCTCCTTCTCTGATGGAGCCGGTGGGATGTATGGAGCTTCTCTTGGCTTCTCTGAAGGATGGGCAAAAGGAATCGGAATTGAGAAATGCTGATCTTACTAGTGAAAATGTCTTAACCTTTTAAAACAACACACGACTTCAACAAAATAATTTCATTAACAACCTGCTATGATGTCTAATGTCCTAGAGAAGAAAAAAAATTCAAATAGCAGATTTATTTACTCAAACAATGTTTACAAGAATGCACCACAATTAAATGATATTACAGTTCTCATTCAATTTTAACACTCAACATGCTTATTTCGTTTGAGCATAAACAACAGATTTTTTTAAAAATACACAGTGCAATATCAGCCAAGGCATTTTGATCAACCAAAGACAAATAAAAGTATGATACCAAACCAATCAGTATGGTGAAAACAAATTTTGATTGTAGGTAGATACATACAGACACACAAATCCCTGTTACCTGTTTTCAGATCCCAAGAAATTCAATGCACGATTTCATTCTGCAGCAGTGCTAACAAAAAATTCCTACTCCTAGTCGTTTACATTCAAATATTGTACTTCCATTTGTCTTCTAACACTACCACTCTGCTTGCATCCATGTATGTTTTCTTCAAGCAATACATTTAAGCAGAATGAAAATGTGTGTACGCATTCTTTATTCCTGCATGTGTGCAGTGGTTGTTACTATCACAACACTTAAAGATATGTGAAGCTTCACACATCTTTGTACAATGCTAACAAAGAATATTCTTTGAGATATAATCAAATGAACTTACCACTTCCATCACTCCTGTAAAAAATGGGAAAGGAAAAGGAGGTTAATTTCATTCAAAATCACTATTTTACCCTTATGCATCATCATGCTTATTCCACATTTGTATATGTTATTTTTTGAGGTTTTGAAAAATTTAGCTTGTTGCTTGTGAACTTGCTGCTCAAGCACAATGAGGCAGATCTGGATTAACTTTGAAAATGAGGAAAACAACATCACAACAAAACTTATTTGTTAATAATTAAACAGATGAATGAAAGACGGAGTAGTGGAAACAGTCCAAAACATACAAACAAAAAAATTGGGGCAAATAAGGCATCAGAATGAAGGTATGTAAAACCTTCCTGCTATGGGACAGCCCCTAATTACTTCAGGAATATTTGGTGACTAATTAAATTAAAGTATACAATCCCCTACAGCTCAACACAGTTGACATTAACTTGTTGCTTGTTTTCACCTCTCATCTCTGTAAGCCATGCTATCACTCCATTACAAGCAGGTTCGACAGAACACTCCACCCAAGTTACCAGACAGCAGGAAACAAAGTTTCAAACATTATGTATCCTGATCTATACAAACAACTAACAATACAATGCATAGAGTGAACGGTGAAACCTTATGGATTTGCCTTTCCTACAGCAATTAGAAATCAACAGATGTTTATTATGGGCTGAAGGCACAACCGACCAAATGAAAGCAAATACTTGCTAGGCAACAAAGTGTGACCCGGTGGAAAGGCATATTACATTTAGGAGGATAAATGCAAGCCCAAACTGATAATTAAAGCTGTTACACAGTACCTGGGACAGTGTGCCACTGGGGACTTTTTTGTAAGGTTTTAGATACCTAACACTAGAAAAAATTCTGTGTCAGCCAGGTGTTGAATCCGGCACACCCACCCACCCCATCTTGCAAAAAGGGTGTGCTATCACTATACCAGTTGCACACCAACTTCGCAGAAACTTAATCCTCATGTTCCTACCATCTAAACATAGTTTTGCAACTTCCAGCATGTAAGCCTAGAGTTCATCTTGACCCTAATACACTTTCCAACAAGTAAGAGCTGCATCATTAAATTTACACAAGGGCAGTCAGGAAGATATAGTAAAACTACCATATTACATGTACACATATCTTACCCTGGTGAACCACCTGGTTTTGGTGTGTTGCATTTCTGGCAAACTTTCCTGAAGCCAAAGTTCTTGTTGCCACACTCCCTGTCAAAACAAATGCAAAAGAGTCCATGTTTTTATTTACCATAGTGGTGCTTCAACAACTGGGGTCACCCTTCACTCATGACATTTCAAACATTTGTCTTCCTTGAGGTTAGTCAGTATGATGTTTACAAAGATATATGTTACGGATCCTTCGCAAGAAATTTAGGTCAGACAAGTGCAAGTCATTCACACAGGCAGGAGGACTTTTAAAAATAATTTCCCTTTATGGATTACAAGTTCAAGGTGCAGACTGAAAACAAATGCCCAGAAAAGCACAGGGCTCCATATGTAATGGGACATGCCCAAATCATACATCATGAAGTCCACTCAAGTCGAACTCGCTGGATTGCTGGGACCATGATGGGGCTTCAATTTACCAGAACTAGATGTATGATATTAACCAGGAAAATACTCGTACAGCCAAGGAATTTTGACTTATGGTCACACCATCTCCATCACAGGGGGAAATTTTAAGAAGGTCACACCCTCCAGCCTTGCTGTTTTATTTTTTAATTAACAGGGATGTAAATGGCCAAGTGCAAAAAATCAGGAAAATTTCCCCGAGGTTCAAAATGCGGATGCAGTGTTCCGCATAACGTTTCATAGTAACAAATCTTGTACAACACTTAAATTGTTAAATACATTACTGAATTGCAAGAAAGAGGACATAAAAGAACATGATAAAGAGAGAAAGAAATACTGCTTTGAACTCACCATACCCACCTTCTTTTGAAAGCATCTAGTCTAGTCTAGATCTACTATGACTATGACCTGGATAAGTTACTTTTTGGAGAAAAAACCCCTAATGTCTTGGACACAAGGCCGCTTCTCTTTAGGGGCTGTTTCAAAGTTGGCCTTCCTTTTTGCAGGGGGGTCCTGTGATACATGTTCTTGGTTCTTGGAAGGCACACTTTTGTAGTGGGAAGGAATCAGCTTATAAGGGACAGTTTAAGGATTTTTGACACAGCAGCACAGATTCTTTAAGTTTGGGCACAGCTGGCTTTTTATGTTTCTGTGCACTTTTTATTCTGGTGGCAGCAGTCTGCATGTAGTAAATGAGGGAGGTCCCCATTTTTCTTCTATTCCCATTACAGAAAGCCTAGGGCCTTGTGCAAAGCCACGCTACTTTAACGAGACAGACAATGACAGTCTGGAGCCTTCATAAGTTTGCATCAGTGTACCAGGGTGACGACCACAAAGCAGCCAAATCAATTTGAAATCTTGCCAGGGCAAATCAAGTTAGTCTGTATGTTACAATGATCATTCTGGCATACTTTATTACTAGACTAGATCTACATGTACATATGCCAAACACAGGCCAACATTAGCCCAATCGTCCAGCCTGGCAACAAGCAAGCAATTTCCGGCCAGTTCTAAACGGTAACTTCGTAGTTAAAAACGTTCGCAATCAAGCGAGAAAAATAATTATTATTTCCGGCGCTCGACTGCTTTCTCGGCGCGACCGGCCGACCAGCCGGCCGGCCGAGCCGGGAACGGCCTGTTGGCCGGAACATCCGGCCAAAACCGGAAGATTTACATCCCTGAATTAATTTTTTAAAATTTTGTGAGCCCTGAAAAAGGCCATTCGAATCGAGCGTGTCCGAGTAGGGGTAACCATGATAAGGCCTATTAAACGAAGAGAAAAAAAAAGTCGCCTAACCAGTAGAGATTTACTTTTACTGTTTACTCTGCTACAGTTTATTCTTAGTCACAAAGTTTTTCCTTGCTTTTATGCTGATATGTGGTAAGATTAGTGCACCATACATAATTTTCAGAGGGAAAAAGTACTGGAAACTGACACTATTGTTGACGTACACATCCACGTTTAACAGAAATTCAATTAATCAAGAGTTTTACTTAGGTGGACTATGCATTAAAAATGTGATGCTCTTAACTCTAAAATCAGATCCATGAAAGATCCACTACTTGGAAAGAATCTGCTACTTCCTGTCCACTCTCCCTGATCAGGAACAGGATTTAAGCGGGATAGACCTGAATTTGAATTTTCTAATATGTGTAACAAAGTACCTGCATTTCAATCAATCTCAGGAGTTCTGCACCACACTGGAAATTTTTTTCCAGGACTTTTCCAGGACTTTTCAAGGACTACATGGTCATTTTCCAGGTCGTGNTAATTTTCAGAGGGAAAAAGTACTGGAAACTGACACTATTGTTGACGTACACATCCACGTTTAACAGAAATTCAATTAATCAAGAGTTTTACTTAGGTGGACTTGACTATACACATTCTTATGCATTAAAAATGTGATGCTGTTAACTCTAAAATCAGATCCATGAAAGATCCACTACTTGGAAAGAATCTGCTACTTCCTGTCCACTCTCCCTGATCAGGAACAGGATTTAAGCGGGATAGACCTGAATTTGAATTTTCTAATATGTGTAACAAAGTACCTGCATTTCAATCAATCTCCCTCTGACTAACGTACAAATGTAAATGTATTAAATTGCTGTATCCTACTCACGAGTCAGGGCAAATCCAATCATTGCCTCGTTTGTCTTGACCAGCATCACCATTTCTGCCACCGCTGCTACCAAATCCTCCACTGCCACCGCCACTACCTCCAAAGCCTCCTGCAGAATAAAGAGACATAACCACCATTAATGAAACAATGCACATTTATCACCCAGAATGGAATTCCCTACTGACATGCCATAAAGTCACACACTGCATTCCCAGCAATACTTTGCATTAAATTCTGTAATTATCGCATTCATAGACATAATATAAACAGCATCCTGTTCCTCTTTCCACCATCACAAATAATAATGCCCCACTGCAAAGACCTTCATGCACACAAGTATGCAATTTGAAGGAAAGAGTCCTCTGGAAACTATATTCAGAAATGCTCTCCCCTGAGGTCATCGTCAGATCTCGAGACCATTTGTCAAGTCTCTGGATTGTGAGGAAGAGTCACAAACAGTTAGACCCAGGGGCCCTGCCAAATATATGCACAAGTATATTACTCAGGTATGAAAAAAAAATATCTAGCAGTGAAGATTACCTGTCATAAATAGCCTTTATGTGCAAAACAATCAAGATGATGGTGTGCATGACAAGGATTCTTAACCTCTATAGCCTGAGAGTTGCATCAAGTCGCTTCAATTACATACTATGTGACGCAAAGTTATCACGACTCGGATATGTATGACACTATTTTAGATCAAAAGAAATCTCGAATTCCCACTCCAGTAGTTTCCACTCTTGACAAAAAAAGTTGTTGAGCCCACTATCTTCAACATAAATTCAGAAATGTGGGCGTTGCCTATTCCTGGAACAAGATGCTTTTGTGTTTGTCCCAGCTTTGTATAGTCCTGGAAGATTCCACTAAGCTTCAAGGTGCCTAATCATGGATTTAATCATTTGAAATTGGAATCTTCACAAATAGAAGAGCTGTGAATGAATCTAAAAATCCATCATCCATGGACACAGGACATTTCATTCTCATAACAGTCCCAAGCTCTCTGCTCATTCTTCATTTACTGCCTGATAAATACATTACCTGATCTTACACCAGAGCCTCCTCTGCCACCACCACCACCATCACTGAAACATGGCATAGAATTCAAGTCAGTGGGTGAATCAAATCTGGGCAAAAGTTACATTTATTTGCATCAAATTCACAAGATGCAAACAGAATCTGACATAATACAAGTTAAGAAATGCCGGAACTTGCCCAAAGTCCATTAACTGCACAGTGTAGCAATGCCAATGAAAAAAATAAATAATGCAGTTTGAAAGAAAAAAAACCAAAAAACCCAGCGTTGGTTAGGATTCATGATTCTAAGAACATGCTTTTTAAAGCATGAAAATCTGTCCTCAAATACAAAAGTTATTGCATCTTAAAGGTCGAAAACTTTGTTCAGTTTTTTTACAAAGACAAAGAAGGAACCCCGAGAACAAAATATGGGTCTTCGATGTTGGAAAAGTTGAAGAAAATGCTCATAGTTCTGATAAATGTCGAAATTCAGTTAAATGTCAGAATTTTCTCTGAAAAGTCAGTCTAGAAAGATTCTTTAGTGTAGAATCCACTGGTGTCACTAAATTTTTTTATAGGAGTTACCGACAATAGGATAATGAGCATGTTTGGAGCTTAGTCGAGCCCAAAGACTGTAGTCCTGAGAAAACCAGGTCAAGAGGGGTGACAAGGACAGCTTTGTCAAGTGATATACTCAATAAGTAACCAGATTCAAATAGGAATTTATTTAATTTTGTGCAAGTCTCTCCAATTATAACACAAGCCACCCAAAACAAACATTCTTTATGAGAAATCAAGCACCAACTATAGCGTGAGTTCAACCTATCACCCCTTCAGCATAGCAGCGCATTGCTGCTTGGTGGACTGACCGAGAGGGGGCTTGTTGCTACTGAGTAATGAAACCGACACATTTAATTTAGACTGCTGGTAACTATTTTTAGCGCCATCGTAACTGGAAGCATTTGGGCTTTCTGCTAGGGTGATGCTAGTTTAATCTTGGTGGCCTGTAATNGGGGGGGGGGGGGGGAAGAGAATTAGAAAAGAATTCTATACGGGTTTATGATACTAGCCAAATCAGCAAAAATTGGATATGGTAGAGGGCTTACTGGCCATATGCCGCGTGCCGCGTAGAGCATCGCTGGTTCCAGGATTTGGGGGCAAACCAGCTCGCTGAAGAGAGCCTTTGTTTACATGCTTTCAGCCATTGTCTTCAGTTTCTCTCATTAATGCATTGTTTTAATTTGAGATGTTTATTGTTTTTTGTTTTCAGCTACTGCTCTACTGCTGCTCCCTCTACATGAACAAGGTTCCATGGCATAATATGGCCTAGTCTTGCTTTTTCATTTCTCAAGTCCACTCATTTAAGTTGTATTGGTTTCTTTTATAAAAAACATGATATATAATTAAAATGAATAAATAAATTTATAATCATATTATATAAATTAATAGAGTGTATTATTGTCTCATTAGCTTTATTAATTTGCAGTCTTTTCACAATACGTGGCTCCATTGCTCCTCTTGATTTCAAAGTCTTATTCTTTTCTTTAGTGCCTGGAATTATTGTTGTTATTTAACTATGGATATGAATAATTAAAAGTATGTATCTTACCTTTTTTTCACTGGTAAAAATTTTGCTAGCATTTATACAGATTGATTAGCATTCTTATTCATCATCTGTCAACTCATGAACTGTTTAACAGGCTTTGCCTTTGAAGAAATAGTCTGATAATTGTATGGTAGCACATTTATAGTTCATTAATCTCGTTTTAATAGTTTGGTTTAATAGTAGCGGGCTCAGTCCACTCTCTAGCTACTCTTTACAAATCCAGGTCAAGATCCTACATAGTGCCAGAAATGAATGAATGATCAACCGATCTAATGGTCATGTGTTTCTTAATTTTATCATCATTGTCTATCTATAATGTCACTGAGTAACTGCTGAAACTGCGACCTCAATCCAGTTCTTAGGCATGTGATGAGTTATAATGTAGCAATGACCTGGACCTGATGTCATCTAAAGGTAAGAATCCTTGAGAAATAGCTAAAAAGGTTCTTTATTTTGTTTTGTATGCGTAATGTTTATTTTGCTCTCTTCCCTAATGCTAACTTTCTGTGTTACATTTATTTATGTTTTTATCAATTTATTTTATTTAATTATTTAATTTCATCTAATTATTTATTTTGACACCCTCCCCCCTTCTCACTATATTTTTTTACTACACACAGTCCTCCCATTACGGTAACCCCCACTAATACCCCAAAGGTCCATTGGATCATAACAATAGAAACGCGAGCGAGAGAGAAGCAGGCTGCCCCCAAATGTTGGCCATTACGGCTGCTCTATGCGGCACCCTGTAAGCCCTCTAGTCAATAATAGAACTCCGTGTTCCTATCACAGAATCCATTCATCATACTAGATGAGTGGATGCATTTGCGATCAAAGTCAAAGCTTTAATACTAGGATGGCACCAGCACACTGCAAAATACTTAAACCGTGATTAAAATAAGGATTTCAGTTTAAATAAAAAAAGTTGCTTTATTGTTCTTCCTAATTCCCCTTTTGTTAAAAACGTAGCCTATTCACTGTTAAAGCAGCAGGTAAAAATATAACAACTGTCACTTCGAGGGCATGAAGACGTGACTTTTAAGCAAGTTTTGGAACAGGCAATGGTAAGCATAAACAAGTGTTAATAAGGCAAGTACCAAGGGGTCTATATCCAGTTTGAATAGCTGCTGGCATCGACTTCTACTTTCTCCACTCATGTTAATGACTTTTAAAGTCTATTAAGGCAGCGGGTGTCACTGGCTGACCAGAGCACCTGTTGATCAGCAATACTGGCATGAGCTTCAAACTTTCTAATGGATGAATTCTAAAAAAACAACAAAGTAGCTAAAATAATTATGTCCACCATTTTCCACTTGCACCAACTTCAGCATGCAGAAATTAAATTATCTTATCTTGATGTACTTTTCTGCAATTACTACCTGTCTCTCTGAATGGAAATGCGGATAGTTTCACACAAGTGAAAAGGGTTCAATAATCCCCATAACAATTCATCCCTTGCTTGATATGTTGCTTAATTTTTGCCAGTATCTGGTGGGGTAAAATCAGTCACTTACACATGGTCTGGCTTGGGTTCATCACACTTTTGACAGTTCTTTCTGAAAGCAAAATTCTTGTTCCCACAGTCTCTGAAAATAATCATTTAACAGTCAAAAGTCAACAACTGGTCATGGGTCATTAAATTAATATTTCAGCAGCAAAACTACTACCAGTACATCACTATAACATTGAATTATGAAAGGTCCAAATGGCTCATCTAATAAAACACTTATTTACAGAATTATGTGTATTATACTGTATTTTTAAATTTATTCTCAGGTCACATTACTTACTTCCAAATGAAGATGAGAAAAAAATTCAAAACAGTTACACATTAAGTTTGTGTGTCTCTGAAATTATCACACTGATAAATGTAACCAAAATCTAACACAAAATTAAACTGTTCTGGAACTTACGAGTTCGGACACACCCAGTCTCCTTCCCGATCACCTCTGCCACCTCCACCTGAAACACACGAATTTATTCTTTTTTTCTCTACATATTTCAAAGGTTTGCATGTTAAACCAGCTTTACATGATTATTTCCTAAATCATCATACTACAATAAAGCTAAGAAGATACTTTCAAGTTCCACCTCTGCAATTCAAAACATCATCATCTAAGCCCATGAAATTTGATGCATCAATTTTCATCTATTCAAGTTCATAGCAGCATTATTTTTTTTTAATTTAAAGATAGATTATATCTTCAAAGGAAAGCTACATCGTCATACAGACCATATTACTCATACGATACCCTGTTATTCCAATAAAACAGTCTTTCAACATGATATCATGCCTCTGTCTGCCTCCTGCACCAGACAACCTACAGGGTTACATTATGCAAAGTCCGAATTCTTACAACTTACACCCACTGCGCACGTGGCATCCTTTGGCTTATGTTAAATATGTTCTACCCACATGGCCAAGCAGTCTAGCCAGTGCTCTGCGGACGGGATGAACCTTTCACTTCCATTGTAAACAGCAGCTGTGTCAAACAAACTCATGCTGAGGCAATAAATATGCAGAATACTTAACCTGGCTTATACAGTCAAACCTAAAGTTTGAATTTGGATGACCAAACCTTAACTGAAAGCTGAATAATACATTGTTGGATAGTGTTGCTGGAACATCAACGACGTCATCATTTTTGTCACAAGCCGCTGCTGTTCGGACAAGGGGAATAACTATAGATGCAAGGATAAGTCCCAGTTACTCCCGCTCATTTTATTGCTTCATATTACACATGCATGCAGTAACAGAACGATGTTCTTTCTTTGCCAAATTCACTCAGTGGGCACCACAGATACTTTTCAGAGAGCAAAAGTACTGGAAACCAGAATATTATTTTTGAAGTGCATGTCCACGTTTAAATATCTTTTTCATGTAGTCACCAACTGCTGCTTTTAATTCAACAACATCCCCTGGATTTCTCTCCTCCTCATTTAGTGTGGGTCGTAACAGATGAACCAGATTTTCAGAATCAATTTGGTATCTTTTTGTTAGACTTTCAAGATACGAATGACAAAAGATCTTTATTTTCCTTCTCATATTTTTTTGGGGTGGTTCTAATTGCCTGCCAGTTTAACTCTTTATTCAGCATCCATGGCTTACATTCACTCAACATGCATTTCAGTGCCTGTCATGTGATTGCTGTAACACTGAGCTGTGTAGCAGTCAGCATGGTATATGATGTATGCCATGTAAATTCATTCCTGATCATGACGGTCCATATATATGAGCTGTTACTAGTCCAAATAAAATTACTACAAGTCTAAAAATATTCATTATCAAGAATTATCATGCAGAGAAAATTTGAAGGATGAAGTCCAAAAAACTAAAATGCCTTACCTGATCTTCCACCACCACCACCACCAAATCCACTGCCACTACTACCATCGCTGAAAGAAGATAAGACGGAGATATCAGTCAGCTCATGTTAAAGGTAAACAGATCAGAGTTCAAGGAATAATGTAAAAAGAGTAATTTCTAAAACCAATGATTCTGTGATAAATGCCAGGTACTTTGGCATACCCCAGATTTTAAACACAAATATTTGCTCATACTAGAGAAGGGGAGAGAGGAGGAGAAGAGTCTTTTATTCAGTGCTGATCTAGTTTCTATGACCGCGAGTCTTTAGTTGCAGCTAATCAAACTAAGGTGTCCCCATTCCATTAAGCATTTTGCCCTAACTCCCACTTTTTTTCTAGCATATCTCCTCTCCTCATCCATGACTAATAACACAAACAAATTCACATGCTTTTAGAAGTGTACCTAATCTATGTGCATTCAGTACCATTTCACATTTTTAGCCCATAAATTCCAAAGAGATTAAATATTCCAATGTCTCTTTTTCATGTTTCCCTTCACTAACATTCAGAAAAATAAGGTTCTTATCATTTTTAACACAACCTACCCATTGTCTGGTTTTGCAGTGTCACATTTCTGACAGTTCTGTCTAAAGGCAAAGTTGTTGTTTCCACAGTCACTGATGGGAAAAAAAAAATAATTCAATATCATGCTGAGGCTTCAATTTTGAAAATATCAGGGTTGGGCGGAACTCTGTTCATATGAACTAAGTTCCGGTTTCATGAATGGAGCAAATGGAGTCCTCTTGTTTCATTGTGAACACGATTGTGAACGAAGTTCATGATTTTTCAAGAACGGAATGGAACTTAATTCCTATTCAAGTCCGTTCAAATTCCGTTCACACAATAGCAACCAGGGTTTTTTTTTTTCATTTTGTCGGCAATTACTGCGCTCGCCGCACTACATTTACCAGATATGTTCGACCTCATAACAGTCATTCTTCGAATCAACAAGATCAGTTATGGTGTCAGGTAAATAGGGCCATCCAGACGAAGCTGTTGTGCTGTCCACATTACACAAGGACTGGCTTTTAATCGCAAGTGAAGCGTGTCCCCTTACTGATGAAGACGTGATGACACTTAGTATCCAGGACTGTATCACGAGGCTTGACCACCTCAAGTTCGTCTCTAACGAAACAGCGCTTACACCCATCAAGAGGTCTTTATCGTGAGTGGTGACTGACAGCTGAACGCCAATTTGAAAGCTATAAATAATGATCAAAAGCGAGATAAAGGTTCACTGGCTAATGTCGATGGGCAGGTGAAAAGGGCCAAGGAACTAGAGAACTAGGGTGGGATATGATACACACGAAGAAAGCAGAGGGCGGCAATGGATTAGATAGGCACGCACTGGTTTTCATACCAATAATGTCAGTGCCTTGTACTGACTTCCCTTCAAGGGAGTTTACAAAGCTGTTCCGTTCCATTTACATTAAAAGCAGTGCTGCAATTGAAATTGCAACAATTTTCAGCTACAATTAAAGCTTACTGGATCTTAATAATGCAGAATCAAACATTGTTGCTTGTCAAGGATCTTTTAAAAACTACCTGTCTTGCATCAACCAGACCATGCAACAGAATAAATCAACTTCAAGAATAAATGCCAGGATTTACTTAAATACTGACTCTGGCCCAAAATTGTGACTTGTGCCTGCCTTATGATCTCGTATACACATCACAATCTCTGTTTTTTTTGGGGAGTTTTGGCGAGTTCCGTGCAATCATAAATAATTCAATCATAAATAAATTCTCATATTTGTAAGAAATTGTAAGGCTATAGGTGCACATGTAATTTATCCAGTTTCTCTCTACTTGCAGTATATTCTGGAAGGGGGAGGGGCTCAGAATTTTCCATTTATATGATGTACACTGCACTTACAGTTATTATTAGCAGGTGGCAGTTAATATTATATTAACTGCTGTGCCTGTGCTGGTGAATCTGGGAAGCGATGTATGGTGATCATCATTAATCATGTTCTTCATCACTAAGAAACAGTTACATATGCAATGTGCCCCTGAAACTGAACTTTTCTATGGAAAAGACACACAATGCAACATTCATTAAACATCAAAATCTTCGTTTCCCTGTGTGAAATCAGCTGTGACGGAAACGTGCTATTTTAGGCGGAAAAGGTAAATGGAACAGAGATCGGACCTAAGTTCCTTAGACAGTTTCCCATTTTTCATGAACATGCCCAACCCTAGAAAATATAATAATGTATAACAGTGAAGCTGAACTGAAAATGTCGTACCCTATGTGTGATGCCCTTGGCAATTTTTAGTGATCTAGACAAGGCATCGAATGCAGGGAGATTACTAAAATGATTAATAATTTCACAAGCTGTTTTTGGTAATAGGTTTTTTGGTATCATGGTAATAATTTTATAATTGTTTACTATCATGAACATGTATTGTGATCTCTCAAATTATGGATGAAAAAAAGACTTCTCGCAATTAATAACAAGCACCCCCTGTATTATCTGATGATGAAATTCCAATATCAAACTAGTATCAAACAAGTCAAATACTCACGAGTTGGGACATATCCAGTCGCCCTCTCTGCCTCCTCGTCCACCCCCTCCTGAAAGGACAAATCCAAGTGCAAAAATACTGAAATCATACTCAGATGTAATTTCCTTTGCACAATGAGAAACACAGGTGTCCATGTTGTGATAGGTGCAATCTGTCCTGAAAAGTATCTTCATTCTCCCAAGCATAGGGAAGTATGCAAGAAACATGTAATGGGTTAACCAATCAGTTTTTACAATCTATTACTTTAGAGTTGTTACTTTCTACAACATTCATCCGACAACTCAAATGCTGAGTCACTGAATAAGTGTATATGCCAAGCTCCTGCCGAGAACAACATGCTCTGACGTCACAATTCACATATGACCAAGTACTACATATTTAATAAGATGCCTGTACTCGTACATTCACTAGGCCCAGTCTGACTGTCATATGCTTCATACTGTTGACGGATCTTGGAAACTGCACAATTTAGTTCTAGCTGATGCAACCAATACTTTCATATCATTATATCATCCTTGCACTACAACAGTGTGTATCTTCTGGTCTTCCCTATTTACAGGGTTATAGCACAGAAGTGACCATGTTTCACAGCTCGTCACCATCGCAAGGTGCTGTACTCAGTCTTGTGCCCTATGAATTATAAACATGTCTCCATTATATTAATGTCCAGTTTCTTCTCCATGTGTCATACTATTTGGATTACACACCCTAAACCCCATCTCTCTAAGAAGAGCTATAGAATGTGTCTGTTCAAAAAATATGATGAAAAACAAATGTCAACACCACAAAAAGCCCTTAGATTCTTACACACACTGCATTATAATGACATTATTTTAATCACTTTACATCACATAAAAAGTTAATTTTCATGGGATGAAACTTTTCCACTCATTTTCATATCATAATTATTATCTCCATCTTGCCAATGCATAGCGACCAATGTCAAGGCAGCAACTTGTGAACAGATATGTCAAGATTTGCTCAAAATAAAAATACAGAAAAAAAAGGGACAGGGTGGCATGCAGGTAGAAATGGTGATTCCATATCAATTTTTTTTCCACCAGATTTTTTTCCCCTATATTTTTCTAAGAGACCTATCATTTCAGCTTCACCTACCCACAATATCCCAAATATCCTGCCTAGGAAAATCATGCACACTGACTGTCCTGTCTGAACAAATAACTATTAGCCCTCCATCACAATGGGCAGTATCCAAAACATGTACAATGTATATGATGTGCAAGAAAATATGTGAGCAGTGTACTTACCTCCGCCACCTCGTCCGCCTCTGCTTCCTAAGCCACTTCTGCCCCCACCAAAGCCTGAACCACTGTTGTCATCATCCTCATCTCTACTTGCATGACCATTAGAAGTGCCTCGGCCTCCAAAGCCTCCCCCCGAGCTTCTGTTGCCGAAGCCACCACCAAAGCCACTACGTCCTCCACTTGATCCACCACTACTGTCCTCATCATCATTTCGTTTGCTGCCAAACCCACCCTTTCCACCCCCACGGCCTCCAAATCCATTCACTTTGGGACCAGAACTGTCTCTGTCTTCTGTGTTTCTCTTTCCAAAGCCACCTCCAGTGTGACTGCCAAACCCGTTCACTTGTGCATCACCTGAGCCAGAGCCACGGCCGATGCCTCTCACTTTACCCCCTAGAACTTGTGCCAAAGCTCCTCGCCTAATGAACAGAAGAGATGAGAAAATGTTATGCCTAGAATCCTTGTCTAAAAATTTTCAATCGGTATCACTGTCCAACATGTCTAACACCAAGCATTAGTCATGCATCATAAGTGGCTGGCACATTTATTATAAAAGTCAGCAGTGTTGATGATAAGGACTTCCATATCAGAATATTGAAAAGACATCCAAAGATAATAGTAATAGTGAACAGACTGTCAAATTTACATTGTCAGTCAATGTCAAACAAAAGCCGACATTGAGACATTGTATAAAAGTGCATCAATTTTTTGCAGTCATCTTCCAGCTCAATCATAAACAAGAATTGGTTCCTGGACACAGAAATCCATTTGCAGAGCATCTGTAGCTTCTGAACCTTAGACATGAACTGCAAATCTCACAGCAATGGAAATAAAAGTCAACGATTTCAGGACACTGAGCAATGTAGGCAAGGTCAGGAATATCTTCATAAAATGCCAGCAAAGTCAAAGTGCACCATTACATCAATTTCTTCTATATTCCCATTTTTTTAAAGAGTAAGCATTATTTTAAGAAAAGGAGTTCAACAGCATAAACATGCAGAATACTTACCCTAAACCTGGTTTGGATGTTTCACCAGCCTGAAAGAAAAAATATAACAAATTTTACAGTTTGTTGCTCCCATTGCAAAATGTTCAATCATGCACTATAACCGCCTTGACATCACTTTGCAATGTCCAAACTGCATCCCAATTTTTTGTTATAGACGTACTTATTAGCTGGAAACTATTATATATCATTATGATTAAATTAAATACATGTTTATTTCATAATCATACTGCTTAGCTTTGCTACATTTATCAATTTCCATTGTAAATCACCCACCTGTTCGCTGCACTTATCTTGAGCCTCATCAAGTCGTTTTTTACTTCCATAACTGAGCTTGACATGAACTATCAAAAACCAAGAGGACTCCCATTTTCTTAGAAGTGAGCTAAACTTCTAAAAGCATTTTCCCATAATGAACTGTTCTTGATCTGAACTGACTTTTTTGGTGAACTTGCCCAATCCTGGCAAGGACACACTACCTTCAGGCTACTAACTTGATTTTTACCCCATCTGTTGTCACTGCATTTTGTGGGACATTCATATGGCACCTTCTGTAGCCATAAGCCCTCAGTAAAACCCATAATAAATTGAAAAATAAAAAGCCCAGTTGGTGTTTTAAGAAAGAATCCACAGCTATTTCTCTCCAGAACTGCAAGAAATTTTATATTATTGAATATATATAAATTCCCCGACAGGCCTGATTACGATTTTGCTTTAAGAAGGACAGTACGAATGTGTGTAGATGATGTAACACGAGTTTGATTGCCCCCTTCCTCTTCCCATTCCCAGGCAACATCGAAGGAACAGCGGCCTTCCCTCATGACAGCACCGATTCAATAACTAGACTAACTGAATTGTATCAGTACCTTAGCAATTCTGTTCCAGAGAGAGCCAGAATAGCATCTTATGAATCCATTTAGTGATAGAAAATTAGGAAATAAACGCCTGTTTTCCATATACTGTATTTCTTTTTGTGGGTTTGACAGAAAACAACCTATGAAAATGGTGTCTTGTAGGAAACCCCAATTATCTAAACTAAAAAAAAAGTAACAGGATGTGATCATGTGATCAGCATAAAAAAAGCATACTTTCTATCCACACTAGTCAAAATGTAATTTTCAATGTTGTAATAACAAATATAATGAGAAAATGCATCACTTTTTCAGCTTGCCAAGTTTAACAAGTAAAACTCCCATTCAGCAGCATCACAGCTGCAGAAAATGTTTCCACACTGATACTGATGGTGATACTGGACAGCTCTTGAATAACCCCTCAAATAAATCTCATCACCATGCGGCATGAGGATGAACATCAAATGTGTATGCACTAGAAATGTAACATTCAAAATCTAGACAATTTCCTAAGACAGGCAAAATCTGGGCCTGGATGGGAACTGTCTAAGACACGTGTCAGCCTTCTCTAACGACAGTACCGATTCCATGGCTTGTCTACGACTAAATGAACTGTATCATCGGTGCTGTCGTTAGAGATAGCCACAATGTCAATAATGACAGATTCACCAGTTCACTACTGGGCATTATCCAGTGACTTTCCTAGTCCTACCCTGAGACTGATTTAGCCTTTAGGGTTTGCCATATGGTTTCAGTGAAAAAAAAAATAAAACACCTTTGAGACAGTGTTCCAAACCAAGACTATCGTGGTAATTTTCATGTCATAGTGACATAGTCTAGATCAGTCCTAAGTCCCAAGTAATCTAGACTAGACTATGTCATTCATTAAAAAGGGGAGTTCCTGGATATTGAAGCACTGCCATGATATGGAATAACGAATGAAGTGTAAGAATCTTCTAAAAGTCAATCTAGACTACGACTATGAGACTATGACAACGGCCAACTACAGGTGATGGCGCGTTATCCATGTGACCATACATTACCAGTCAGTCAATTGTTTCTGTTTCTAAGCACCCAGTTGTACAAGCATGAGCAATAGACTATATAACTCTAAAGAAGATTGGCACTCAACTACTTCAACCAGATCTAATGATGTTGACGATACAAATACCATACTTACAAACGATGGTTCGTCCCACTCGTCCATTCTACTTCTGTTCGTCCGTGGGGCCTAAGTAATTCCAATTTAAAGTCCAGATTTTATTGAAGCTTCCTGCTAAAGTCAGCAGGTGAATAACGGAAACAAAGAGACGTTGCGCGACTGTCAAAGATCAAAAAGAAAATAGAAATTGCTTGCACGACTTTAACAGTGAATTAATGGGAAGACGACAAAATGAACCGGTAGAAAAATTTAATTAACTCTGAAGTGTCTGCGAAGATGTGGCACAGTTCTACGAGACGTCTAGATTGCCCAAATTGCTGTAAGTGCAGTGCTATAGTCTCTTCACGCTTTGAATGACTTAAGCAGAGTGGGCAAGGAAATCTGCTTTCTCAAAAAATATTTTTTATTTTCGTTTTAACTCTAGCAAAGTGTAGCAACGGTGGCTAACTACACTATGAATGCACGCTTCCTTTTTGAAACTTCAAAAAACTTCTATCTGTACACATCCTATCGGATGAGATATTTCCTGAGCCTAATCTGGGAATTCGGCAGTGTATGCTGGGATAAGATTATTTCGCGCGAAAACAGACCTACTGCTACTCGGATTGGATAGGTTAGCTGTGGGTAGGCTAGGCTAGGTTAGGACTGGCGGGTAAGCCGTAGCCGTAACCCATTGTCCCACCCAGGGCGAAACCTAAACCACCCTTCCTGATCTGAAATCTCAGTAGAATGAAGGATTTCAATGTTTATCATTCCTCATGCCCTAGATGTAGAAGACGTGTAGGTCTTGGTCGTCTTCTTTATACAGTACAAAGTTGAGAGACATCGACATGGGAGGGGAGGGAAGGATCTGATATTAACATCTCACTGAATCTCCGGCCCTATACAGTATTTTTTATAGGGGGAGTGGTAAAGAGAGTGAGAGAGACACTATAATGGGTTAGTCGATTTTTTTTTTCTTCCTGTCCAAATCAACAAACACAAAATTGGGGAGGTAGAAATGGGTGGACGTTATTATATTTATTATACAGGTTGCTATTACTTCTGGAGAATTCGCACTTTAGGGTATGTACGATCGAATACAAGGAGAAGCTGCAACTGTCTGAGCAAACAACCACAAACCCGCGAGTTTAAGCTTCATATTATGATGTGGCGTTTGTGATTTGCGTGGCCAAAGCGCCCAAATCTCTGAGTGCTACGACCTACGAGCCATCTAATGGTCAGACTCACTCTCCTCGGAGATGCCATAAATTCATTTTATCTGAGGTGAAATCAGACACGCTCACTCAATTTTCCGCTCCCGTCGCACATCAGTCGGTGGAGCTCCCGCCCACTACAAAGGTGGTCGTTCAGATGTGCTGGCATAAAATGAATACTGACTTGTAATTTCAAACAGTTTGGGCCGTAATGGTATGCCCATTAGAGTGTCTAATTACCTACCCTGCCATTTTTAGATTTATGCCGTACGTGTATTACGTTATCTCTGACCGCTTTAAGAGAGCTGAAAATGAGATATGTTCTTTGAGGCTGACTGTTGATCCTAAGGATTATATATGTATTCACGCCATTCCTGATAAGATCTAGATCTAGCACTGTCCTTTGATTTGATAAGTTCGCCCGCACTTGTGGAAAGGTCGTTTTCCTCTTCTTCGCTTCTTCCTCCTCCTTCTCCTCGTCTTTCTCTTCCTCCTGTTTCCTCTTCTTCTTCGTCTTCTTCGTCTTCTTCTTCTTCTTCTTCTTCTTCTTCTTCTTCTTCTTCTCCTCCTCCTCCTCCTCCTCCTCTTGCTTTTCTTCTTTTTTTTCTTCCTCCTCCTCTTTCTTCTTCTTCACCTTAATATTTCTTCAAGTATTGCTGCCCGGGGTTCTTCCGCCGTGTTCTGTACTTTCTTCAGATGCCGTAACGAGCTTCTGCAATACAACTAATACAAGTCACTGTCGTTCTCTTCTTTTCTTTCCAACTTCCCTTCCCACCAGCATGACCTTTCCTAGCGTCTGGTGTCAAATTACCCTGGTGAATGGTCAAGTTACCAAAATTTAGCAACAAAAGTCACCGGATGTTACTCGTATCAGGACAATGGGACAATGGCCATTCATGTCTCTCGTGCTTCTCGAGAGAACCAAACCACCGCCACCTCTTCCCTTTCCCATCCAAACTTCCTAGCGTGTTAAAGACTGGATATCAACTTTCAACATAAAATTAAAATACTGTATAGTCTAGTATTGCATGTTAAGGTGAACCCCGAATAAAAAGTCATATCTTCCCTTTTCTCCCCCCCCCCCCCCCCCNCCCCCCCAAGGAAGAAAAATCACACACAAAAAAAAGTCACACAAAGAGAGAACAGCTTACGTGCTAAATGTTTTGGTTTTTTTATTCATTATACACACACAACTTTTGAAGCAATCATTTTCCGTTTCATTAGTTTTTAGTCAGAAAACAAAAATAATAAGCGAATCAGGACAGAGCAAAGAAAGGCCCTGCACGTCAACAGAAACTTCATTCTAACTACTATAGCCCGTTTCAAAATTATCCGCGGGAGTTTTTTTTAAGTATTTATTAAACGCTACCACCGAATTGACTGATATTTTGCATGCCTATATAAACCAATTTGTCTTAATAGAAAAATATTTTTACGCGTGTTAGAAGAAATAAAGATTTTTCTTTCATAACTCTTTGTAAATATCGGTAATTTGTCAGAATTGCAACACGTAGGTTGTTTACAGTAATGAAAGGTCACAAAGAAAATTGGGATGGAGAGATGGACAGATCTTAGAGAATGGCGGAGAAAAGAAAAAGAGGATCTGTACATTTTGGAGTGTATGATTTATTGCTGTGTTAGCTATTTAAATGTACCCCCTCCCCCCCCCCCC